>JARBWK010000016.1:43813151-43830450 GCA_030556195.1 Anolis apletophallus
TCTTCAGTGCAAGGCCTGGGGGGGGGGGAGTTAGAAAGGACCCTGGAAACCCAGTGAGAGCGTATGGGAGTGATATGGGCTCCATTGCCACAATGGGGCAGTTGGGAGGGAGGAGGACTGGTGGGAATCCACTGTTCTCTTTTGAGATGGACCTGCACTGGGAGAGAGGGTGGGACGGTGGGGTGGGGTGTCGGCTGAGAAGGGGAACCAGGCGGTGGGAGTCCAGCCAGAAGTGCTCAGCTGAGAGTCACCTTGTGGGTGTGATTCATGACTGCAGGGAAGGGAACAACGCTCTCCCCAGTGGCTTCTGCCAAGAGAGCCTGCTCTTGGGAAGGACGCAGGGCAGCCTCCTCCTCCAGCCTGGGAAGGGATTTCAGCGACTGCGAGATGCATCTCTTCCTGTATCTCTGAAGCTGGAGCCCTCAGAGCAAGAAGTGGCCAGAGGCTGGGCAGAGCAGGGAAGAAAGGCCACAAGATCAGCCAAGCTATGCAGAACCTCCTGCCCCTGGGATTCAGCGCCATTTCCTGTGGTGGGATCATAGCAGTTAAGCTCAAAATAACCCTCAGTCGAGGTGATTCCACCCTAAAGATAGCAGAGTACCAGAAGTAGACTTCATAACCAGCAGAAACTTACATGTGGCAAAACTGGGATAAGCTTATATTCTGAGGTTGGCACAGGATTGCAGAGTCAGAACTTGAGGTTCAAACGTGTTGATTGAAATAAAAGGAATATATTTTTGATAGAAAAGGTCTTGGAGCTAACTAGCTAGTAAGCTAGTAAGCTAGTAAAATCTCATCTTCTAAAGCAGTGTTTCCCAACCTTTTTTGAGCCGCGGCACACTTTTTACATTTCCAAAATCCTGGGGCACACCACCAACCAAAATGACACAAAATGACACTCTAACACAGTAATACATATAGTTAATATGTTTTCAAATGTATTTATACACTCGCTTAGTGTGAAACTTGGGCCTGTTTCGATGAACACAACATAGATATCCTGGCAGGAATGGCAGAAAGACACAAACTTCCCACACAGAACTCCCATAAACAAGAGAAAATACTATAAGAGTTTGGTCGGCATTGACCTTGAGTTTTGGAGTTGTAGTTCACCTATATCCAGAGAGCACTGTGGACTCAAACAATGTTGGATCAGGACCAAACTTGGCATGAATACTCCCACAATTCCTTTTCCAGCTGAGGGGGAGGAAGGGTCCTGAGGCTGTTAGGAATTGTGGGAGTTGAAGTCCAAAACACCTGGAGGGAAGGCCCAAGTTGGCCCAGTCCTGCTCTGCATCCTTCCTTGACCTTGAAGCCCCTTGGAAGCCAGGGCTCAGGTCAACTTCCAACCCCCTGGCAATCAGCTTCATGTGAGCTCTCCGAGGTGCTGAACTCTGTCCCTCCTGCTGGGTTTCATCTCTGATTCCAGCCCTCAATGAGTAGTTAGCCTAGACCAGTGTTTCCCAACCTTTTTTTGAGCCGCGGCACACTTTTAACATTGACCAAATCCTGGGGCACACCACCAACCAAAATGACACAAAATGACACTCTAACACAGTCATACAGATAGTTAATATGTTTTCAAATGTATTTATACACTCAGTGTGAAACCTGGGCCTGTTTCCATGAACACAACATAGATATCCTGGCAGGAATGGCAGAAAGACACAAACTTCCCACACAGAACTCCCATAACCAAGAGAAAATACTATAAGAGTTTGGTGGGCATTGACCTTGAGTTTTGGAGTTGTAGTTCACCTATATCCAGAGAGCACTGTGGACTGAAACAATGTTGGATCAGGACCAAACTTGGCATGAATACTCAATATGCCCAAATGTGGACACAGATGGAGTTTGGGGAAAATAGACGTTGACATTTGGGAGTTACAGTTTCTGGAGGGTGGGCCTCAAAAGACCAGCAGTCTCCCTCTCACTTAGGTTGCCCCCTCCCTCCCCGCCAGGCTTGAATTGGGGTCGTGAGGAGCAGGCGCCTCACTCACCACCTGCGCAGCTCCTCGGGGGTCAGCGGGGAGGCCCGGGTGGGCATCTCGAGGCTGGCGAAGCAGGCAGGAAAGAAGGCGGCGGGGGACAGGGAGCCGGAGGGAGGCCGAGAGCGGTTTTGCACGCAAAAGGTTTTTTCCCTTCCCCTTCGCGCCCTTTCTTCCCCCTCCTGCCAAACACTTTTCTTCTACACTGCCGCTTCTGCCGCCATTTTGATCCGAGGGGGCAGCGTGAGTGTGTTCAGGAGGGGAGGGGGGAGGGAGGAAGGCGTGACCCGTGCGGGCGCTACTGCGCAGTCTTGCCCCAGAGCAAAGCGAGGCAAAGCGAGCAGAGCGATGGTGGGAAGAAGGGAGCCCGAGTGGAGAAGGAAAAGTGTTTGGCAGGAGGGGGAAGAAAGGGGATTGGAGGTTCCCATTTCCCACGGCACACCTGATGATCACTCATGGCACAGTAGTGTGTCACAGCACACTGGTTGGGAAACACTGTTCTAAAGAAGTCAAAGGGTAAAAAGTCCACGCAGCTACATTTTGCCTAGAGAGAGGCAAAATGTTCATCCTCGTAGGTAGAAAGAAAAGCAGAAGTGACTGGAAAAATGGCGAATGGCCACATGGCCAGCCCAGGTTGATAAAAATACCTTTAAAAAGGAAGTTCCCTCCCATAATTCATTCCTGCATCACCAAAGGGGAGGAGGCAGTGGCAAGGAGGAAGAGTAAAGACAAAGCCCTTTTGGGAAACATGCATAGGAATGGGGGGGGGGGAGGAATCCCTCAGCCTAATCCTATCTCTAGTCTAGCTACTCATTGAGGTCTGGAGACTTGATGACACAAGAGACTTGTGCAGTCCAGGGATTAAACCCAACATTTCCTCTCCCTTTCCTGGTGTGTGACTGAGAAGGCCCTTTCTAGCTGTGGCTGGGGGCCTCCTGTGCATCCCCCCCCCCACCAGCAGTCCAGAGAGGAGGCAAGGAAGGTGTTTCCCCCACTCAGTGAGGCATCAGCAGAGCAGCGGGTGCATCAGGGCAACAGAGCGCTGTTACTAGCATGGGTCTCTAATATCCTTAGGGAGGTCTGCTTGCTCTGGGCAGAAAGAGAGAAAGTCCTATGGCAGCAGCCAAGCTGGAGGAGACAAGGCGAGCACCTCTTATGTTGCCAAGAGGGGCTGAGGGAAGCTGGATGGCGCAAGCCTTGCGTGCCCTTTCTCCCTGCCAGTTGCTTGTGTCTGAGGGCACTGTAACAACAGGGGGGGGGGGGGGGGAGCCACAGCAGGGAACACCCATGTGGACATCAGCCATGGAAGTGTCGGCTTTGCAAAGCCAAATCTGTCCCAACAGCTGCTCTCCTCTGGTGTTTTGCAGATGCGGTGACTGAGGTCAAGACAAACATTTACGTGACCAGCTTTGGACCCGTCTCAGACACAGATATGGTAGGCGGTGGGGGTGTCGGTGGCAGTGTGTGTGGTGTGTGTGTGTCAGAGCCAGAGGCAGAGATGATAGGTGGTTTCCAGGGAGCCTTCCCTCCCCACAGCAGAGGCTGATGCATGCCCGGATCTCTCTCTCTCTCTCTCTCTCTCTCTCTCTCTCTCTCTCTCTCTCTTGCTCTCTCTCTCGCTCTTTCTCTCTCGCTCTTTCTCTCTCTTTTGCACACTCTCTCTCTCTCGCTCTTTCTCTCTTGCTCTTTCTCTCTCTTTTGCACGCGCTCTCTCTCTCTCACTCGCGCTCTCTCGCACCCTCTCTCTCGCTCTTCTCTCTCTCTCTCTCTCGCTCTTTCTCTCTCTCTTGCTCTCTCTCTCTCTCTCTCTCTCTCTCTCTCTCTCTCTCTCTCGCTCTTTCTCTCTCTCTTGCTCTCTCTCTCTCTCTCGCTCTCTCTCTCGCACTCTCTCTGCTCTCTCTCTCTCTCTCTCTCACACTCTCTCTCTTGCACGCTCTCTCTCTCTCTCGCACACTCTCTTGCACGCTCTCTCTCTCTCTCTCTCTCTCGCACTCTCTCTCTCTCACACATTCTCTCTTGTGTGCGCATGCGCTCTCTCGCTCGTGCGCACCTTTGGAGCGGGTTTGCACCTGCTGTGCTCTCCCCAAGCCTCCCGACCCCCGAGGAGACCTTCAGAGCACAGCGGAGCTTTCCAGCCGGTGGGAATGGGGACCTTGGAGGTGGCGGGAGGTTGGCTTAAAGGGGGCATAATTCCAAACTTTGACCTAGGGCGCAAAAAAGTGTTAATCTGGGCCTAGGCCGATGGTCCTCCTCAGGACCCTCCAAAGAGTGACGTGAGTGGCAGTCGGGTGCATCCAGGTGGCTTCCTTCCATTGGCAGCAGAGGGGCAAAATGAGCAAGAGGCTCCAAAGGGGAAGTGACGGAGGGGCCAGAGGGCTTGCTGGGAGCGGCACAAGAGTTTCCCTAATTAGAACAGCCACGTGGAGCCCAACTCATTGGCATCCTGCACCGCTTTCCAGGCCAAAGGGATGAGATCCCAACAGCCCAGCCCCCCACCCTCAGCGTGGCCCTCAGAAGCGGTGGCTTTTGATGGTGTAAAAAGGCAGGGAAGGGGGGATCCAGCAATGGAGGTGCCATGCAGTGCAGCAGCTCTGCTTTCCCTTCTGTTCCGCTCCCTCCCTCTCTCCGTTCTTACTTTCTGCTGGGAGGGAATCCCTCCTGCTTCCCCGCCCCTTTCCCCCTCCCCTTTTCTCCCTCTAACACCCAAGAAGAGCACCTTAATAGACGCAGCCTTCCCGCCCGCCCGCCCGCCCGCCCTCGGGGAGAATCTCCTCATTACTTCTAAGGTGGAGCCCATTTGATTAAGGGAGTGTGGAGAATGGACTGTGAAGAGGGGAGAAATGGAGGCGAGGCGCTGGGGCAGGCAAGGCAAAGTGAAGCAAGGCAAGGCAGATCTGCACCCAATGCTCTGAGTGCGTAAGACAGAGGCACCGTCGGCTTTGGCCTTCAAAGTTGGTGCTGTGTTCAGAGCAGGGGCGGTCCTACTGGTAGGCAAAGGACGCCGCTGCGTGGGGCGCCATCTGGGTAAAGGGTGCATTGCCCCGCCCGCCAGACAGCGTCCGGCTGATGTTCCGCTTTTGGGCCTTGTGCGCTCCAACGCCACGCCGTAGCAAACCTCCCTGTGTGCCAAATAGGGAGTGCTGTGTTTACAGGCTTCTGCGCCTGCACACAGGAGCTTCTGGGCATGCGCGGAGCGGGGGGCGCCAAAATAATGTTTTTGGGGGGTGCCAAAATAATGTTCGCTTACCATTTAAAATTACATTAGACCGCCCCTGGTTCAGAGGGGGTTTTCTACCTTTGCCTTCCTCCGAGGCTGAGACAGTGCGATTTGCTCAAGATCATGGCTCTCTCTCCTCCCTTTAGCTGATGTTTGCTATGGAGGAGATGCCTGAGGAGGGGAGCTCAGCTGGCCACATCTAGCCACACACGCATGCACACAAATACATAGACACAGACACAAAAATGCACAGGCTTACAGCCCCCTTGTCTGGCAGCCTCTTCTCCCATCAGGCCACCTCTGTTGCCATGGCAGCCATCATTGCTCTTCCCGCTACAGCTTTGTCTGCCGCTCACTGGCACTTGTTGCTGGGCTTTTCTGCAGCCCCTGAATGGCTTCTTTGGGGGACAGGGGTGCACTACACCAGTGTTTCCAGACCTTTTTTGAACCGCGGCACAGTTTTTACATTTGCAAAATCCTAGGGCACACCACCAACCAAAATGACACAAAATGACACTCTAACACAGTAAAGAACGGCTGGGGGATGGTGGCCTGCTGGGAGCAGCTGCTGGGAGTGCCGAAGCCGGGGGAGGGGGAGGAGCCAGGCCGCACCATGCCCCGCCACGTCCCTCCAGCTTCAGCTCTACCACAGCTTCTCCATCCTTGAGGGGGCAGTGCCAAGCCAGCAGTGGTAGAGCCAGCACAATGCTGGCTTGGCATCGTCCCTTCAAGGCTGGAGAAGCTGTGGGAGAGCTGAAGCTGTGGGAGGGGCGGAGCCAGGCTGTGCCATGCCCCCGCCCCTCCTCCTGGCTTTAGCTCTCCCAGCAGCTTCTCCAGCCTTGAGGGGGCAGTGCCAAGCCAGCGGTGGCAGAGCCAGCACAATGCTGGCTTGGCATCGTCCCTTCAAGGCTGGAGAAGCTGTGGGAGAGCTGAAGCCACACAGAGAAGGAGGAGCATGAGCGGTGGACGGGCTTCAGTGGGCGGGGCTCCTCCTCCGCGCGGCTTCAACGAGTGAGGGGCAAGAGTCATGGCTGGAGTCATGGCGGATTGGAGGCTGGCTGGGGAAACGGCCGAAGGATGTGGCGCCCCGGCCCCTTCTTTTTCTTTGCCACCGCCCGGCCCTTCCTCCTCCTCCCCCAAGCAGCAGGAGTTCGGCAGGAGGAGGGGGGAAGTAAGGGGGGCAGAGAGCTTTTCTCGCGGCACAGCAGGAGGTCCGTCACGGCACAGCAGTTGGGAAACCCTGCACTACATGACCCACAAGCAGCCCTGCAGGCCTCCCTGTGCCAGCCTTACTGTTTGCAGAGGCACATGAGCCATGTCTGTGGGCATAGCCCCCCAATAGGGGGCAGAAGAGGGAGGGGTCAGCCAGGAAGTTAGGGAGATGGGCACCGACATCCACATTCAAGTGGGCACACACTTTGCACCAGGGCTGCCATGGTGCCTCTCTTTGGAATAACTTGGAAGCTAATGGATAGGCAAGATCTGTGGCCTGCACATGGGGTGTGTGTGTTTGCATGTGCTGGTGGGTCTCCAGCAGCCCCTCGAAGTGTTGCCTGGAAGTAATTGGGCAAGGAAGGATCCATCTCTTCTGGCTTTGGGTTTCCCTTCTCCGTTCCCCTGGAAACTAAGGCATGACTATGGTGCTCTTGGTAGCCAGGCCAACAGAAGAAGAAGGAGAAACTCACTGACAGAAATATCTGCGCTGTCACCCTCTTCTCTGGCAGGAGTACACAATTGACGTGTTTTTCCGGCAGTCCTGGAGAGACGAGAGGCTCAAGTTCGACGGCCCCATGAAGATCCTCCCATTGAACAACCTGCTGGCCAGTAAGATCTGGACCCCGGACACCTTCTTCCACAATGGCAAGAAGTCAGTCGCACACAACATGACCACACCCAACAAACTCCTGCGGCTGGTGGACAATGGGACCCTCCTCTATACCATGAGGTTGGTGTGGGATGCCATGTGTCACTGTGCTTGGGGTGCTGTGCCCCCCCTTTCCTTGCCAGGACTTGTAGCAGATTCCAATGGGCTTCCCAAGGCAGAGGGGGGCAGGCAGGCAACCTTCCTCGGACGCCCTCCCGGCTTCTGAAGATCTCTGCTCATGCCTTGTCTCTTTGTGACTTTGCATTCCTCCATCCTTCTCTAGCAAGTGGGCCTTCTCTTTTGCAGGCTGACCATTCATGCAGAATGCCCCATGCATCTGGAGGACTTCCCCATGGATGTGCATGCTTGCCCACTGAAGTTTGGAAGCTGTGAGTCCTTTGTTCACAGGAGAAACAAGTATTTCTTTGTGGGGGAGGTTCTACCTGTTCCCCTCCCTTCTCGCACTGGGTTAGGCAAAGCAGTGACCAGTGAATTGGTGTTCATGTGCAAGTTATTGGTTGCTGGTCTGCAACCACATATATCCTGCTGTTTCCCCTGGAGACTAACCTATTGTGTTGGCCAAGCAGCCTCCTAAGGCAGGCCCGGATTAACACCTTTTTGCACCCTAGGCCACACTTTGGAATTATGCCCCCTTTAAGCCAACCTCTACCGCACGCCCCCCCCAGGGGAAAGGCCTGGCCCCCTCCTTACCCGCTGAGCAGCAGAGCAGGAAGGCCAAGGCCAAGGCCACCAGGATGTTCCGTCAGGCGCTTCCCATGGCCAGGCAGAAGGAGGAGTGTCCCGGGCAGCCGAGAGCCAGGGGCCGGACCGGGACAGGAGAGCGGAGGCGAAGTGAGCGGGCGGGTGTCCTCCGTCCCTGTGTCCGTCTGTCCATCCATGTCTGGCCGGTGTGCCAGGAAGACAGAAACAGCATAAGCCAGTACTTAAATCATATATGCACCAATGCTTCGAGGCCGTACTGAAAGGGCAGCTTTGCATCACAGTGTGCCCCTGGAAGAAAGGCGCACACGCGGGACTATCTATGTATCTATGCCTTAATGCTGTATCTATATGTATGCTAAACCATAAGGGTTTTTTGATATTTGAACATAGAGGGAGCGTCCTCTTTCTGCTGTTACATATAATTATATATTTTGATACCTTCTGCATGTTGCATATATGATTTAAGTACTGGCTTATGCTGTTTCTGTGTTGTTACACAAGATAGATTCATTGTTATTGTATTGACGGTGTGCCAGGAAGGCAGAAGAGTCCCACCTGGCAGGGCAAGGGGCAGGCCTTGCCCACAGCCAGCCCCCCTCCCCCCGGCAGAGAACGTGTTCTCTCCCCCCGTACGGACCCTGAGACAGAGGCTCCTCAAGAGGGCGGGTCCATTGCCAAACGAGAGCAAAGGGGGCCCCTCCCTCTCTCCCTCCCTCCCGCAAAAGCCATGTTTTGGCAGCTGAACCCACTCTCCCCACCCATGTTTTGATGATAGAAGCCACGAGGAAAGACATGGGCAACTCACCAGCCCTGGAGGAGACTCCGGCAAGAAAGACCCTGGCCCGGGACTGCCTCCTCCCCACGCAACCCATTCAGAACACACACACACACTCATAAGGGTCATTATTTGCACAAAATCAGAGAGTTCCCCTGGTGAACAATAGCGCTATCTCTCTCTCTCTCACACACACACAGTCATGAAGCTCTTTCTCTCTCCCTCCCTCCCAAGAAGCAGAGCCCCCCACCTGGCCTCCTTTTCCTTCCCAGCCAAGGGAGCAGCCAAGGGTCCCGGGGACAGCCTCCCCAGGAAAGATGGAGGGAGAGGGCCAGCCAGGCCGTGGTGCCCGCACGCACGCCATTCGCTCCCTCCCTCCCTCCGCAAAGGAGGCCATGTCCGGAAGGGAGGGAGAAGAGGGCCAGGTCCTTGGGATTGGACCCGGGGACAGAGCCAGACACCCTCCCCACAACCAACACACCCAACTCCCCCTTGGCATTCGCAAGCTCTGAGAGTTGGGAGAGACCCCAGGGGCCGGCCACGGCGTTTTTATTTGTCTCAACATTTTTTCATTTTTTTGGGTCCGTAATCTGCGCCCCCCCTCGGCCTAGGTTGGCCTTATGGGTAATCCGGGCCTGTCTTAAGGAAAGGGCCTATGTCTCTCTGTGTGTGCACAATTGGTGCCTTGAGCCCTATCTTCCCATGATACTTGCTCCCACTACCTGCCTCTTCCTCCAGATGAGTGTCTTGAGTCCGCAAAGGCCCATTTCTGCCCTGCATTCAACTGACAGCTTTGCCCCTTCCTCTCCAGATGCCTACACCAAGACGGAGGTGATCTACACCTGGACGCTGGGGAAAGTGGAGGTGGCCGAAGGAGGGTCGCGCCTCAACCAGTACGACCTGCTGGGGCACAATGTGGGCAGAGATTCAATTGAGTCCAGTACAGGTGAGACACCGAGGGGGAGGCAGAGAAGGGAGCAGGTGGAAGAACCCATCCCTGGTCTATTGAGCCTCGGTGCTGCCCAGACCCTTAGTATCGCTATTTCAGTCAGACACCAGAGCAGAAAGGGCAAACCTGGCACTGGGTTTAGGGATTCATGCCGTGGGCCCGAGTCCCATAGAGCAGTGTTTTTCAACCTTTTTTGAGCCGGGGCACATTTTTTACATTTACAAAATCCTGGGGCACACCACCAACCAAAATGACACAAAATGACACTCTAACACAGTAATACGTATAGTTAATATGTTTTTAAATGTTGGAAGGAAGCTCACCACTTTAAGGTCCCTAAAACAGGCATGGGAAAACTTCGGCCATCTGGGTTGTTTGGACTTCAATTCCCACCATTCCTAACAGCCTGAGGCCCTTTCCTGCTTCAGTGGCTGAGGGGAGGAAATGAAAAGCGCCTGAGCAAACCCTTTCAGTACTTTCCGTTGGTAATGAGAGTTCAATATGCTAAGTTTGGTTCAATTCCATTGTTGCAAGAGTTCAGGATGCTCTTTGATTGTGTGTGAACTATAAATCCCAGAAACTGTAACTCCCAAATGTCAAGGTCTATTTACCCCAAACTCCATTTGTGTTCACATTTGGGCATATTTATTTATTTATTTATTACTTCAAACTTGTATACCGCCACTCCCCGAAGGCTCGGAGCGGTTTACAGAAGTTTGAGTGCCCAGAGGCAACATCAAGACAACATGTACAAAATAGACAGGGGAAGAACAGAAGGGTGGGGAAAAGGAGGGGAGGGGAAGTGTCAGCAGCGATATCCCTAGGGTCTCGCCTTGCCATCAAACGGAGGCAGGCGGGGTGACCCAGGAGGATCGCTGGTGCCGAGGGGCGCAGATTCCCACATGGGGGCCTGAGATGGGGGTCCCGGCCCAACTGCGCATTGTCCCTTGGGTCTGAGTTGGAAGTCCAGCGTGACTCTCGGGGCTTCAACTGCTTGTAGCAGGAGCTCCAGAATGTCCTAGTGGGGAATGTCCTCGGGGCCAGCACCGACCTCAACGCAGGACGCCCTCCATTAGTCGGGGCGGTAGGGAGGCTGGTTCTGGGAAGACTTCGATCCTTGGGGCCGGGGGCTGCTCTTGGCCTCCGGTCCAGGACCTGAAGGGGAGCTTGTGTGCTTGTACTCATGAATATTGAGTATTCATGCCAAGTTTGGTCCTGATCCAACACCTGGAAGGTCCAAGTGTGCCCATGCCAGCTTTCGGCAGAGACGTCTTCCTCCCCCTTCACGCCTTTTCTTCCCCCTCCTGCTGAACACTTACTTTTTCTTCTGCACTGCCTCTTGTGCTGCCATTTTGATCCGAGGGGGCAGCGTGAGCGTGTTCAGGAGGGGAGGGGGGAGGGAGGAAGACGTGACCCGTGCAGACGCTACTGCGCAGACTCGCCCCAGAGCAAAGCGAGGCAAAGTGAGCAGAGCGAGGCTGGGAAGAAGGGAGCCCGAGGGGAGAAGAAAAAGTGTTCGGCAGGAGGGGGAAGAAAGGGCATTGGAGGTTCCCATTTCCCACGGCACACCTGGTGATCGCTCACGGCACACTACTGTGCCACGGCACACTGGTTGGGAAACACTGCCATAGAGGGAGCCGCAGCAGGAAGAGAGCATAGCCCACATGGATACTAGACCCCTCCTGACTCACAGAAGTGTGTTGCTTATTGGGGGGAGGCAGCTATATTTGGCCATGTCTCCTCTCTCCATCTGCCCAGGGACCTACATTGTGATGACCACCTACTTCCACCTCAAGCGGAAGATTGGCTACTTTGTCATCCAGACCTACTTGCCTTGCATCATGACGGTCATTCTCTCCCAAGTCTCCTTCTGGCTCAACCGGGAAAGTGTTCCGGCACGCACCGTCTTTGGTGAGTTTGGGGTCCTGGGGGCCAGAATACAGCCAAAAGGAGCAATGAGGAGTGTGGAGGGGGTATGTCTCTCTCAAGGCAAAATGTAGTGGGGGACAATTGTACCCTGCCATACTGCAAAAAAAAATCATAAAACTGTTTGGGCCTGAAATCCCCTAGGGCAGGGGTGCCCACACTTTTTCAGCATGCGAGCTACTTCTAATAAAACCAAGTCAGAAAGATCTACCTATCTCCTCAAGGCTGGAGAGGGGAGGGGTGGGGGCGGGGCTTGGTGCAGCCTGGCTCCGCCCCTCCTTTGGGTTCCGCTCTACTAGTAGCTTCTCTAGGCTTGGGGATGGCAATGCCAAGCCAGTGGTAGCATAGCTAGCACAAGGCTGGCTTGGCACTGCCATCCTCAAGCCTGGAGAAGCTGCTGGTAGAGCGGAACCCAAAGGAGGGGCGGAGCCAGGCCGCACCAAGCCCCTCCCCTCTGGCTTTGGAGTTCCCAGCAGCTTCTTCAGGGTTGAGGATGGCAGTGCCAAGCCAGTGGTGGCACAGCTAGCACAAGGCTGGCTTGGCACTGCCATCCCCAAGCCTGGAGAAGCTGCTGGTAGAGCAGAAGCCTGAGGGGGGTTGGAGCCAGGCTATGCAAAAGCCCCACCCCCTCCCCTCTGGCTTTAGAGCTCCCAGCAGCTTCTCCAGGCTTGAGGATGGCCATGCCAAGCCAGTGGTGACATAGCTAGCACAAGGCTGGCTTGGCACTGCCTTCCTCAAGCCCGGAGAAGCTGCTGGTAGAGCGGAAGCCACAGGGGGGCAGAGCCAGGCTGCATAAAGCCCCTCCCCTCTGGCTTTAGAGCTCCCAGCAGCTTCTCCAGGCTTGAGGATGGCCATGCCAAGCCAGTGGTGACATAGCTAGCACAAGGCTGGCTTGGCACTGCCATCCTCAAGCCTGGAGAAGCTGCTGGTAGAGCGGAAGCCACAGGGGGGCAGAGCCAGGCCGCATCAAGCCCCTCCCCTTTGGCTTTGGAGCTCCCAGCAGCTTCTCCAGGCTTGAGGATGGCAGTGCCAAGCTAGTGGTGGCATAGCTAGCACAAGGCTGGCTTGGCACTGCCATCCTCAAGCCCGGAGAAGCTGCTGGTAGAGTAGAAGCCAGAGAGGGCGGAGCCAGGTGCTGCCAAGCCCCACCCCCTCCCCTTGGCTTTGGAGCTCCCAGCAGCTTCTCCGGGCTTGAGGATGGCAGTGCCAAGCCAGCCTTGTGCTAGTTATGCCACAACTGGCTTGGCACTGCCATCCTCAAGCCTGGAGAAGCTGTTGGGAGTGCCGAAGCCGGATAGGGGGTGGGGCTTGGCGTGGACTGGCTCAGCCCCCCTCTGAGAAGCGCCCCATACGGCTGGGATCGACCTCCTCCTGGATTCGGTCCCGGGATTGACTGGTCGATCCCTAGGGGATTTTTCCAAATATTTTGATGCCTTTCTTGGACATTTTTGACCTAAGAAAAGCCTTTTAAAAAGAAAATCACACAGAAAAAGAGCAGGAGTGACTTCCTGTTTCAAAAAGGTTCTCTCTTGGAGCCACGTTGGCCCTGTTGTGGAAGAGTCCCTTGCCAGCCTTCCTGGGTTTTGGATGGGCTTGAGGGAACTCTCCAAGGTCCTGAGCCTCCTACACAGGAAGAACTTTTTGAATGGAAGACTGAATGGAAGACTAGAGTGACCGATTGTTCCAGGAGCCCCCCAGTGGTGCAGCGGGTGAAACTCTTGTGCCAGAAGGACTGCTGACTGACAGGACAGTGGTTCGAATCCGGGGACAGAGGGTTGAGCTTCCTCTGTCAGCTCCAGCTCCCCATGCAGGGACATGAGAGAAGCCTCCCACAAGGATGGTAAAACATCCGGGTGTCCCCTGTGCAATGTCCTTGCAGGCAGCCAGTTCTCTCACACTAGAAGCGACTTGCAGTTTCTCAAGTCACTCCTGAAACAAACAAACGAAAAAACCCCTATTGTTCCTTCTGAGGTGGGGTCCTCAGTTGCCCCAGTCAGCAGCCAGGCAGCGGCAGGCCTGGATTACCCATAAGGCCACACTAGGCCATGGCCTATGGGCGCAGGCCTAGGGGGGCGCCAGATCAAGGACCAAAAAAAAAGGTTCAAACAAAACCGCAACGTGCGGCATGATGACTCTCTCTCTCTCTCTCTCTCTCTCTCTCTCTCTCTCTCTCTCTCTCTCGGGGAGGGCGGAGGGAGAGCACTGCGAGGGGGCGGGGGAGGAGGGAATGGCATCCCCCCCCTCGCCATCGCCCCTGCCCCCCGCAGCACCCAGGAGCATGGCGGAGGAGGCAGAGGCACTCTCCTGCCGTGCGCGCATACCCGTCAGCGGCCCCAGGGGCGGGGCTTCCCTCCGCCTCATCCTCGTTGTGCCCAAGGAAGGAGGGCGGGGCGAGGAGGATGAGGCAGAGGGAAGCCCCGCTCCCAGAGGCACTGCCGCGCCTGCCCGGCAGCAGCCTCGGGGGCGGGGCTTCCAAAGTTTGGCCTGGGGTGCCAAAAGGAGTTAATCCGGGCCTGGGCAGCGGTGCCCTCAGCTCCTCATAGATGCCCACTGCACTTGGCCGCAAGGTCCTGCACGGAGATCAGCGGACGGACAATCTGAGTAGGATAGGGTTGTGTTGGCGGACTATAGATTGGCTGAGAGCCTACGAATATGGAACGTGGGTTATGGGGGATTTGATATGTAACTGTTTTTAATCTGCTTTGTTGTATTTTTTTATATGTTGTTGTTCTGTTCTTGTATGTGGCATTGAATTGTTGCCTTTTGTAAGCCGTCCTGAGTTCCCCTTCGGGGGTAGAGAAGGGCGGGTTAGAAATGAAATAAGTAAATAAAAATATTTACTTACTTCATTTCTATTCCGCCCTTCTCACCCAGCAGGGGACTCAGGGCGGATTACAGTGTGCACATTACATTTAGACACACAAACACACAAGACAGACAGAGGCAACTTAACATCTGGCCACCAGGGGGAGCTGTAGCAATGACAACATTCACACTTGACTCAATTTATTTATTTATTTTATTTACTTCATTTCTATTCCGCCCTTCTCACCCAGCAGGGGACTCAGGGCGGATTACAGTGTGCACATTACATTTACAACACACAAACACACAAGACAGACAGAGGCAACTTAACATTTGGCCACCAGGGGGAGCTGTAGCAATGACAACATCCACACTTGCCTCAATTTATTTATTTTACTTACTTCATTTCTATTCCGCCCTTCTCACCCAGCAGGGGACTCAGGCGGATTACAGTGTGCACATTACATTTAGACACACAAACACACAAGACAGACAGAGGCAACTTAACATTTGGCGACCAGGGGGAGCTGTAGCAATGACAACATTCACACTTGCCTCAATTTATTTATTTATTTTACTTACTTCATTTCTATTCCGCCCTTCTCACCCAGCAGGGGACTCAGGGCGGATTACAGTGTGCACATTACATTTACAACACACAAACACACAAGACAGACAGAGGCAACTTAACATTTGGCGACCAGGGGGAGCTGTAGCAATGACAACATTCACTTGCCTCAATTTATTTATTTATTTTACTTACTTCATTTCTATTCCGCCCTTCTCACCCAGCAGGGGACTCAGGGCGGATTACAGTGTGCACATTACATTTACAACACACAAACACACAAGACAGACAGAGGCAACTTAACATTTGGCCACCAGGGGGAGCTGTAGCAATGACAACATCCACACTTGCCTCAATTTATTTATTTATTTTACTTACTTCATTTCTATTCCGCCCTTCTCACCCAGCAGGGGACTCAGGGCGGATTACAGTGTGCACATTACATTTAGACACACAAACACACAAGACAGACAGAGGCAACTTAACATTTGGCCACCAGGGGGAGCTGTAGCAATGACAACATTCACACTTGCCTCAATTTATTTATTTATTTATTTACTTCATTTCTATACCGCCCTTCTCACCCAGCAGGGGATTCAGGGCGGATTACAGTGTGCACATTACATTTAGACACACAAACACACAAGACAGACAGAGGCAACTTAACATCTGGCCACCAGGGGGAGCTGTAGCAATGACAACATCCACACTTGCCTCAATTTATTTATTTATTTTACGTACTTCATTTCTATTCCGCCCTTCTCACCCAGCAGGGGATTCAGGGCGGATTACAGTGTGCACATTACATTTAGACACACAAACACACAAGACAGACAGAGGCAACTTAACATCTGGCCACCAGGGGGAGCTGTAGCAATGACAACATTCACACTTGCCTCAATTTATTTATTTATTTTATTTACTTCATTTCTATTCCGCCCTTCACCCAGCAGGGGACTCAGGGCGGATTACAGTGTGCACATTACATTTACAACACACAAACACACAAGACAGACAGAAGCAATTTAACATCTGGCCACCAGAGGGAGCTGTCGCGCACCTTCATTCCTCAGCATGTTTTCTGGAGATCTTTTTTATGGCCTCGTAAATTAGTTAAATTTAGCTTCCCCACTAAGTGGTACCTTAATTTCCTACTTGATAGATGCAACTGTCTTTCGGGTAGCCACACAATAGGTCGAGAGCCCACCTCAACCCGGGCAGGCCTCGAACTCATGACCTTCTAGTCAGTAGAGATCTTATGCAGCTGACACCCAGCCAGCTGTGCCACATTCCCGATCGGACAGGGCCGTAGCCAGGATTTTGATTCGCCGAGGGCTGAGTTTTATTCGGGAGGGGCTGAGTCTGAGTAAGAGAGGGTCTACCCTACCAAACCTTTTGTATTGTTATCCCAATTACCCCATGAATGTGGGATATAATGAGCATGGTGACCAGATCATGATATGAATAAACATAACAGTTTAAATAATGTACCAGTAAGGCCTTCTCGCGGACCACCCTGAGAATTTCGGGGGGGGCTGAAGCCCCCTCAGCCCCCCCCCCGGGCTACATGCCTGCGGGCAGAGGCACTTCTTCCACTGGTCCAATGCTTGCCACTGGCGTGGCTTGCCACAACGAAAAGCTCCCCAACCCTCTGGCAAGTGCCTCATGTACTCCTTTCCCGAATGGTCTTCACAACCTCGCACCAGGCCTTCTTCGCTGCCCCACTGCCCTTGGCCCTCGCTGCACTAGCACTGGAAGGGTTTTCCTCTGCCTCAGCCTCTCCCCCTGCTCTTGTTTCCTCCCAGGGGTCACCACCGTCCTGACCATGACCACACTGAGCATCAGTGCCAGAAACTCCCTGCCCAAAGTGGCCTATGCAACAGCCATGGACTGGTTCATGGCCGTCTGTTATGCCTTTGTCTTTTCGGCTCTGATTGAGTTCGCTGCCGTCAACTACTTCACCAAGCGCAGTTGGGCCTGGGATGGGAAGAAGCTTCTGGAGGCTCAGGAGATGAAGGTGAGGATGCTCTAGGCAGGCCCACGGGCCTCTCAATGGGCCTGTCCATGTTTGCAGGCGGAGGCCACCCGAACCCTTTCTTTGCCTTTGCAGAAAAGGAGCCGGTCACCCTGGCCAAGAAGACCAACAACACCTACAACATTGTGGGCACCACATACGCTCTGAACATCACCAAGGAGCCCGGCCTGCCCACCATCTCAAGAGCGCGGCCTCCACCATGCCGGGACGCCTGCCACAGTGGTGGTGCCCCCCAAGGCGCCCCGGCTGGAGGAGAGGCCCCCCGAGAACAAGAAGACCTACAACAGTGTCAGCAAGGTAGACAAATGTCCCGCATTGTGTTCCCGGTCTTGTTTTGCCATTTTTAACATGGTGTACTGGGCGACGATGTCAACCGAGAGTCGGCCATTAAGGGCATGATCCCCAAGGATTGAAGCCAGCCCTTGACCTGTCCATGGGGCCTGACGGGG
>JARBWK010000016.1:44456418-44474939 GCA_030556195.1 Anolis apletophallus
TTTCTTTTAGCGCAGCTGGAAGGCCTTTAAGGGACGGGTAGTCTCCTCTCTCACCTTGGCCGGAGGGGAAATAATCTCTTATTCCTTTCTTTTCTTTCTTTTGCGGGGGGGGTCTCCTTTCGGGCCGTCCCCTTTTCTTTTAGGCTATGCCTCTCAAGTACGGAGTTTGAACTATTCCTTTCTTTGGGGGAGACTTACTTGGTAGTACTCTCCATTCGTGCTGTTTCTTTCTTATTTAGCGGGTGTGGGATAGTTGCTGTGGGGTTTCCTCCACTTCCCGTCCTCGGCCCGCTTGCCGCGGTCTACCGTCGCACCCCGTGACCCCCACCCTTGAGGGGTGAGAGTTCTGGGGGCATCAACGGGACCAGCTGGCTACGCGCCCCTCTTCCACTCGATCCGGGATGAGAGGGGGGGACTCTTGCGTCCCCCAGGCCGACTGGATCGGGTGGCTCGCTCAGGAGCTCAGCAAGCCGTGCCCATCGCCATTTTCCACCCGCCGGAAGTCAATTGATGAAGCTCTTGAACTTGTGAAACAACAAGTCACGGCAACAGCCAGAAAAATTGAGCGATATGAAGCTAGAGCCACCCAATACAAACAAAACCAACTCTTCCAATCTGATCGGAGGCGGATCTACGAGAGAATCAGCAGGTGGTTGTGAAAAATGAAAAACCAGAACAACCTGTGTGTTCATAGCCACCCTGAAACTGTGTCTTCTGCTGTTGTGTATAGCGCACGACTATTGTCGTTTTATATGCTGTTTTTAATGTTGTTTTTATCTGTCTGCTTGCGCTGTGTTTTTATATATGCCTGTTTTTATTATGTAATGACTCATTTGTTGTGAGCCGCCCCAAGCCATTGGGGGGGGGGGCAGGTAAATGCAAATAAATAAATAAATAAACAGCCACGAATGCATTCCGGAAAGATCCGTGGGAAACAGAGAAAGGTTACAACAAAAAAGCCGAGTGGATAAAAGACTTTGAAAATAAATTTTCTGAGAAAAAAACGAGAACCTTGGAAATGACAACAAGAAACGATCACCGAAAGAGGGAAGACAGTCAAGAACTGGGCGTCACCTGGCAATGGTCAACTGCTCAGTTTTTTGCTTAAATGCCTGATTAGCCTGCACTCAAAGTGGCCGGACAATTCAATGAGACTGGAAACATCCGCAAATGGATAACAACTTGGAAGACATGTTTAACACGGAAAGATCCAGCAGAAGATATAATACCAGGAAACTACAGGCCAATCACATGCCTGCCGACAATGTTCAAACTGCCGCTCAAATCCAGGATTACTTGGAGGAAAATAATATGCCAAAAGGCAATAAGAGCAGAAGTCGGGGCACGAAAGACCAGCTTCTAATTGGCAAAATGATGCGGGAGAATTGCAAAAGCTGCAAAACAAACCTCTATACAACTCGGGTAAGTTACAAAAAAGCATTTGACTCACTGCCACTGTTGGATTATCAAATGTCTAGATACCATCGGGGTTTGTGAAAATAGAAAGTTGTTGAGTTGTTTGTGGGCAACAAAAGCTATGCAACTGTTAACATCATGCCATGATCCAGCCCACCTTAAAGGAGCCAAGCCCAGTAAAGTAAACGGTAAAAGTGTATTAACAAGTCACGGGCTTCCCAAAAGCTGTTCAGAACTGCCTAAAGGCCCTGGAAAGCTGAGCAAATGAACTCGGACAAACAAAAACACAACCAGACAGGTCAAAAGAGTCACACAAAGAAAAAGCGGATTAAACCACCGGAAAACCCGCGTTTCTCAAAAACTCAGCAAGCACGGGCAAATGAGAAGCAACATGTCTCCGGCCAATCCGTCATCATCAAACTGGGAGAGAGGCAAGCAGTACGAAGTCATCAAAGCAGTCTTGGGTCAAGCCGAAAAGAGAAGCCAGAGAAGTAGCCAAGTCAGATCAGCCTGGAGTCGAAACAGGAAGCCAGCCAAACCTAGCACACAGGGATTTAAGGTGGTGCAGCCGATGAGAGTATACAAGATGCAGGTGATGGTGTTAACCTTCAAGGCCTTGCATGGTCTGGGGCCGCTGTTTCTGGGGGACCGTCTTTTCCCCTACCAACCCCAGAGGTCACTTCGTTCCGAACAAATGAACCTCCTTGAAGGGAGGGGGAGAGAGCGAGGCAAGGGGAGGGGGGAGAGAGCGCGAGGCAAGGGGGAGGGGGGAGAGAGCGCGGTCCTTATTGTCCTGGGTGACAACCGAGCCAGTATAGACTTCTTTGGAGTTTGTTTCACCATATTTAAGTGGGTTGGGTGCACTTAGTTCTACTTCTCAGTTGAGACCATTCTGGCTTGGTTGAACCTGCTGGTGGTTTACATCATAAACATCATAGAAGCAGTTAATCCTCCCCCCCCCCCCCAACAACAAGGCGGCACCCAATGGGGAGATTTTTATTATTATTATTATTATTATTATTATTATTATCCACCACAGATATCAAATTGACACATAGGGTCCACAATATTGAAGCATTTCAGCTTTAAGCAAATTTTGCGCCTGTAACCCGGAGAAATATAGCCGTGGCACTTGAAAAATTACTCTGATGCCGCGGAGTGCCATGGAAATTTATCTTGGAGATGATTTTATTGCATGGTTACCCCGGCCAATTAAATCAATAAATCTTGGCTGTCGAGAAAGGTTGGCCCCACGCCAGGAAGAAATGAAATGCGCAGAATCGCTAAATAAATGGTTTCTGACAACTCACACCAGGAATTATGTAGCAGCCGCCTCTCCTTGCGTCGCTGGTCTCCGCTTTTCCTCTCTTTGCTCCCCCCTCCCCCTCCTTTTTGTGAAAAGCACAAGTTGCTCCCCTCGCTGTCATTTATTGGCATCCTTTTCAGATGAGTGGTTGTGTTAACCAACACAGAGGAACCAGTTAAAAGCGGGATATGGAGAAGAGGAATCCTCCCAACACCTTGCCTTGGAGGCGGGACGGGCGGCAGCCAGCGTCCACTCCTAATCTCTCCAGCAGTTCGGGAAAAGACCTGGAAGGAGGCCAAAGCGTTCGTATCCCATTCCTCAAAAGACGCAAACCCATCTCCTTCAGAACTGGTTATCTAGAATATTTAGGGACTGATTCACACCAGTGTTGTGATGCCATGTTAACGGCCATAGTTCCATCCTATGGGTTCCTGGGGCTTGTGGTTTAGTGAAGCACCCTGGCTGGGAAGGCCCAAGAGGCCTGCCTCAGGGGAGTGCGCTTGCTCCGTCAATGTTTCACATTCACACAAATGACCAGAAGGGACGGAGAGTCTCACCTACGCTGACGATCGTGCCATCACCGCTCAAGCAGGGAGCTTTGAAATGGGAACAGAAGCTCTCTGAAGCTTTCAGTGCTTTGACTGCCTATTACTGCCTAAGGAACACCAACGGATGTGGCTCTTAATGAGGCATGCCGCATTATCACAGGATGTCTACACCCTGCACCACTAATGAAATTACACTGCTTAGTTGGGCTTGCACCACCTGATATCTGCCGGGAAGTAGTAGACTGAGGCATCTGTAGCCCATCCTCTGTTTGGGTATCAACCCGCTTGCCAACACCCTAAATCAAGAAACAGCTCCCTAAGGTCTGCAGAGACGCTTGCAGGAACTCCGCAACAAGCGAGAGTCAAAAGTGGTCGACTCAAACCCGGCACCTCAATCCATGGCTGAGACCAGGTAAGGAATCCCCTCCGGGGCGACCGGGAAGGTGCCAAACAGGCTGCGTCCTGGCACCATAAGATGCAAAGCCCACTTTACGAACTGGGCCTCGAAGTGGAATCCACAACGTTCAAGCGCAGAGAAGACCAAAACACTTACTGCAACGGAAGGCCTTCTCGCGGCAACACCAGGCGCGCTCCAAGTGGCCAGCTTCTGGGGTCAAGCTTTTTAAACTTTGTTTGTGTTTTTATGCATTATAACTGTGTTCTCGAACTGTATTCTGACATGATAAATAATTCAATTAAATGGATTAAAAGTCCCAGATCACCCATAAGCAAGTGCTGATACATATTCCCTTAGACACACATTTCCCTAAAAAACACATCTTCACTTTCCGGGACACAGCTTTCCCTGATCATTGTGTGCAACTTTACCCAACGCACACATTTTATGTCCAGTTTTGGATCCAAGGGATGTCCTGCAAAATTGAAAGGACGATGTCGCCTGGAGGACACTTGTGTTCAATCTGCTATTCACCCAGGCAGTGCCAACGAGGCCAGCCCACCTCAGTTCCCCCGTCTCTGCCTGCGGGGCAATCCCTCTGCCGTCACAGGGAGTTACTTCTGGGCACACGTATGGAAACACATGGGCAGTAGGGCAGGAAGCAAAACGTCCAAGGAAAAGGGGGCAGGGCTCACCCTCCTGTGTTTGCCACCATTCATAAAATACGGATGTGCTTTTCCATCAAGCCTTGCCATCCACTGCTGCCTAACCTTCCCCATCCCAACACAGACACGCTACTACACACACACGTGCGCGCGCAGAGTCACTGGCCACTCTGTGTTTTGTTTCCAAAAATAATTGAAAGCGACAACGCAGGGGCAGATCATGTTTAAAATATATATATCAGGCTGTCATCCGAGACAAGCGCTCGCAAAGTTTTCTTTTCCGGAGCCAAGAAGCACCTCAGCCGATCAGGGCCGTGCTCCATTATTAATTGGTTTTTAAGTTCTTGCTCCATATTAAATTGGCATCGCTGAATGCATCAGGAACGGCCAGCGCCATTACCATCGGAAATAGCCCATCGCTCTCGAAAGCACTCTGGGCCGCTTTGTCATAAAGAGAACATGCACATTATAAAGGCCATTAAGGAAGCCGAGGGTGCGCTTTCTGATATCTTGGTACAAAGCTCTTGCCCTTGAGGCCGAACCAGGCAGTCCCAAATCCAAAAGATCAAGCAGCAGAGAGTTCCCAGCATCCCTTTTGGCCCATGGCCCAAGTCGCACCACCACCAGACTTTTTTCCCCTTCTGCCCCACCTCTGTGCCACACACTACTACATCAACTTCGTCCCTCCCAACAAGCCCAGCCACCGTTGCCTCCCATTACCCCATCTGCACCACATTTACACAGCAAATAGCACAACAGCACATAACAATAAATCAGAACATTTCTCCCAGCGTCCACTCAACCCCATTAGCAAGCCACATCAAGACAGAAGCGAAAACTTCCCCCGTGCCCCCAAGCCACAACAGCCTGGCGACTCTCTCACAGGCCTAATGCTAGGCCGCTGCAGTACCTCCGCCCGCCACTAAGCCAAACACCTCCCCGCTCCCAAAACTTAAAGAAACAAAACACTCTGCCACTTCTCCCATCGTTTCCTCTCGCTCCTTCTTCTCTCCCTATCCCTTCTCCGGTCTGAGAGAAGCCAAGAAGCTCGGATCTCCCCGCTTCCCCTTCAAAAGCGGCAGCTTATGGGCGATTTGGCCCAAGGAAGCTCCAGCTGGTTGGTGGGTGAGGACAAGGACTGCTGCCAAAGAAGATCTAGTTTCCTCAAGTACAAGGACCCCATTTGCCCCTTTCTGATTGATTTTCTCCTGGACTGTTCCTGAAGCCTCTCCCTGGCTGATCCTAGCAGAGAAGCCTTGTTTTCTTCATCATGGACTCAGGGAAGGGGGCTTGGAAGGGCTGCCTGACTCTCTCCGCCTTGGGATGAGAAGTTCACTTAAGGACACCAATCATGGACTCATTTGCTGCTGTTTCTCTGTCCTGGTCTGGCACGGTACAAGCGGGTTGATCAGGATTGCTGACCCTAAAACCCTTTCCCTGCATTTTGGACTTCTAGTTTCCCAAGGACATTTCCCAGTTGATTCTCTTCCCAACCTTTTCCCCTCTTGCCACATGGACTTTGTGGCTCTCTGCCACTCTATTGCACTCCAGAAGCAATTTTGCCCCTCAAGGCTCTATAGTTTCCAAGGACAGTGCTTACATATAGAGGAACTATAACTCCCAGAAGGAAAGCAGCATTCTGCTGGTTGCTTTTAAGATCATATTCTCTGGGAGGGGAGGGCGCATGGGAATGTTATGGGATGATTGCTGGGGATCTCTGTCTTGTCTGATTGTACCCTTATGTGTTCCCCTTTTGTGTCACTGTAACATATAAGATAACGCCCTCAACCAGAGAGTTCCAGAGTTTAACAGAACACAATAACCTTCCTTCCCATCCATTTTCCCTTGCACAAAAATATTTTAGAAGATGCTAAGTTCCTTCAACAGGGGCTGTCCTGTAACCTATACTGAGATCTTCTTGCACATGTGTCTGTTTTACGTCAGAGCTTGCCCAGTTAATGGAACCTGTGCCTGGACATTTAATCATAACCCAGAAACATGGCTGCTCCATTGCGAGATTCGGACCCTTGCACACCAGCCGAAATAGACTTTTTTGGATCACTTTAAACCAAGAAACCATATTTCCCGCTCAGCCAGTAACTCCCAGACAAAGAAGTTTCGGCTTAGGACAAAGGCAGCCATTAAGAGGTTCAAACTAACAATAAACCAGGTGGGCTAGAAGCTCCAAAATGGACGCTCGCCCACCCCATGGCAATATTCAAACAAAGGTAACTTCCTCTCCACCCAGCCGTTTCCTTGTGCTCCTTTCCTGCCTCATGCAGCCCCAGTTTGATTGGCCTATTTTAAATTTAGGCGCAATTTTCTGAGTGGCCAGAACGCCAGCCGGCACTCTGACACCCACCTGAGCTAAAGATTCTAACCAATGAACTGAAGCCACGCGTAGGCAGGGAAGGCGCTCAATGCAAATGCAAATGGATCCTACTCTATATATTTGTCTGTACAACCCATTAAAGACATGTTAGCTCTTTGGAACCAGCGTGTCCAGCTTTCATCCTTCTTCAGCTGAATAAGATTCTTCTCTCGGTCTGGCGTACTTCCGGTTTGGGTGAGATTACTGCTATTGGACTTTGTGGGATTTATAGTATTAAAGGGATCACCCAAATTTTGGCCAGAAATCTCGCATTTAGAGTTGGCCTGGGTCCTGGCCCCTTATGGGCAGAACCTCCTAAATTTCAACAACACCCTGAGAGGACAACACTCTGTCCTTTCCCTGTTCATCATTGCCTAATGGATCAGGAAAATATGGCTAATATGGCCCGCTCCTGTGTTTTGTTTTGTTGTGGGTTTTTTTGGTGCAGATTTGATTTACTCTGAATTCTCAGAAATATGCACATTCCTCAAGCGATGTTCACCTTTCTTACCATGAGCACCAAGAGTATTTATTTATTTATTTATTACTTCGATTTTATATCCCGCTCCATCCCAACAGGCTCGGGGCGGTTTACATAGGCAACATTAACAATAAAGTACACTAAAAGACAATAAAAACAATGCTAAAACCAACAATAAAACAGTCACCCCTAGTACACCTAGTTACATTGGGTCAGTTTAGATTGAAGGCCTGCCGAAATAAAGTTGTTTTGCAGGCTCTTCGGAACGCAATTGGACCCCCAGCCTCTTTACCAAGGACGACGGGCAGAGTGCTTTGCGTCCAGGGTAGACCGCCGGCACCACCACCACAACCACCACCACCACCACTGGGCGGCCCAACCAAAGGATCTCCGTCTTCGATGGATTCACCTTCAACCAGCTGGCACATAGCCATCCAGTCATGGCCTCCAGGCACAGATGGAAATGATCAGGTACGGCGTCCGGCCTGGCCCCCACCCTCAGCACCAGCTGGGTGTGATCAGCGTACTGATGACACTCCAGACCAAAGCTACGCACCAGTCGGGCCAGTGGTCGCATGTAGATGTTAAATAATAGAGGGGAAAGAATGGCCCCCACAAGTAAGGGGGAGACTCTCGGAGACCCTCTCCACCCATTGTCCCCGATCTTGAAGAAAGGAGGCCACCCATTTAAGGGCAGCCCCCCTACTCCTGTCACGGCTAAACAGTGGATCAACAATGCATGATCTACGGCAGGGGTGCTCAGAATGGTGATCGGGATCACCAGGGTGATCTTTGGGCCTCATCCTGGTGATCTTCAGCCCCCTGACCAGGTTTTTTGCTGTTTGTCCTCTTCACACGCCCCTGCACGCTGCAAAGAAGTCCTCCGTCGTTGCCGCCTCCAAAAGCTCCAGAGTCCAAGAGGCAGAATGGGCCCCCTCTTCTGGATTCCTCCTCCTCCCTCCGTCCTTCTCCAGCCACTCAGAGTCGTAGGAGACCAAAGGGGGTGGGCCTGGATGACGCGATGCATGCCTGGCCCCGCGCGCATGCGCAGAAGCGCCCATTCTGCCTCTCGGACTTCTTGTGAGCTCTTGGAGGCGGCACGCATGCTGGCGGCGTGGAAATAGGAGCAATGACGGAGGAGGAGGA
The DNA here is from genome assembly GCA_030556195.1 of Anolis apletophallus. NCBI lineage: Eukaryota > Metazoa > Chordata > Lepidosauria > Squamata > Anolidae > Anolis > Anolis apletophallus. The sequence goes on from JARBWK010000016.1 coordinate 44,464,749, forward strand.
CACGTTGGGGTCATTTCCTTACCGCATCTCAAAGGTCGGTCTTTTTACTTTCGGGTGGGTGCTTGATTGTTCTGTGGCATGTCTTTGTTTATTTTTAATGTTTAAAAATGGCCTTTTAGCTCCAAAGCCTCTCTGCTTGCTTTGTTCCTTGAGAAATATATGTTGGGGAATATGGAAATGTGGGAGAAATGGGGTGGTTGGATGTATTTTTGCATGCCCCTTTGTTTACCTTGCTGAGTATTAAATGGCCTTGCAGTTCAACAGCCTCTCTTCTTACTTTCTGGCTGATAATGTGTGGTAATATGGCAGTGTGGGAGAAATGGGGTGGTTGGATGTATTTTTGCATGCCCCTTTGTTTACCTTGCTGAGTATTAAATGGCTTTGCAGTTCAAAAGCCTCTCTTCTTACTTTCTGGCTGATAATATGTGTGGTAATATGGCAGTGTGGGAGCAATGGGGTGGTTGGATGTATTTTTATGCTCTGTTTTATATTGTTATTACATTGAAATGTTGATGTTTTATAACTTCATTTTATGTAAACTGCCCCGAGCCTGCTGGAAGGAGCGGGACATAAAAATGAATAATAAATATAAATAAATAAATAAGAAAATAGTTATACGTTTTACATTTCTGGGCAGGTGATCTTTGGGACTTGGTTTTTTAATCAGTAGCTCCCATGCTGAAAAAGTGTGAGCACCCCTGATCTACGGTGTCAAAGGCTGCCATGAGATCCAATAACACGAGCAGCGCAGATCCCCCTTGGTCCAACTGGCAGCGCAGCTGGTCTGTGATGGAGAGCAGCACAGTCTCTGTCCCATGCCCAAAGCGGAAGCCGGACTGGAAGGGATCTAATCCGGCTGAATCGTCCAAGAACTGCTGCAGCTGTCTCGCTGCTGCCCTCTCAATCACCTTGCCCAGGAACGGTAAATTCAAAACCGGGCGGTAACTGGAGGGAACTGCGCCATCTAGACCCTTTTTTTTAAAAATCGTCTTTATTGGTTTTTTTAAAACAAAAAACAGACAAACAGAAGAAAATTGACAACAAATAATGCCTCTACCACGTTGTAAACATTACTAAACATAAAAACACTTAAACTAATAAACATAAGACAATTACACGAGTACTTCCTGCCCGCTTCCCCGCCACTCTGTAACACTCTATATTGTGTTACCTGCATGGCTCTTATTTTTGATCAAAAAGAAAAAATATATATAGTTATTATTATTATTAACCGGTGTCTCAAAGATTAAACATCATCATCTTATTCGTAGGACTTATATAAGAAATACAATAGGCAAAAGAAAAAATTGTTCACAGAGTGTCATCTAGCCGCAGCTCTGTCCACGATTCGTAATTTTTTTCCTTTAGGAACGTCGCCACTTTGGACCAGTCTGTTCTTAAGGATGTGTTTCCTTGGGATAGCTTCTGCGTCAAGATGTCCATCTTCATTATTTCGAAGAGTTTTGAAGACCAATCTTTTATGTCGGGTACGCTGTCCTTCTTCCAGTTTTTAGCCAGGGTCAGTCTGGCTGCTGAAATGCAATATACAAAGATCTTTTCTATATTTCTGTCAGTCACAAAGTCCAGTAGTCCCAAGAGGAGATACTCTGGTTTTGGTTGAAAGTTTAACTCCAACATACTAGACATAACTTTGTGCAGCTTCAGCCAAAAGGGCTGTACTTTCTTACAGTTCCACCATAAATGCATGGAGGTACCTGCCTCCGTCTTACACTTCCAACAGTTGGAGTTGTAATTCTTGTTGTAGCATGCGATTTTTTGAGGGGTAAGGTACCACCTATGGAATATTTTTATATTATTTTCCCTTAAGTCGTAAGAATATGTATACCTCCAGTGAGTTTTCCAGATCCTTTCCCATTGAGCTAAGGGAACTTCATGGCCCAGGTCTTGTGCCCATCTTATCATGCAAGACTTTATAGTCTCCTGTTCGGTTTTTATTTCTAGGAGTTTTGCGTAAAGTGATGTTATCTTTTTGGATTTTTTCTGAATTAGTTTATCCCAGAATTGTTGTTTTTTATCAAAACCCAAAATCTTATCTTTGTTGAAGATCTCTCTAAGTTGCAGATAATGTAGCCAATTCATGGACCCATCAAGTTCCCTCAGCTCCACGTAATCTTTCAGATGCAATTCGTTGTTCTTCCCCTTAAGTAAATCACCATATTTCAACCAGTTATTTCTGCCATACTGTCTACGAAAAAAAGCCTCTTGCGGGGAGATCCACATAGGGGTCTTGGCACAGAGATAGCCTTTGTATTTAAGCCAAGTTCTCAACAGGGCCCTTCGTATGGGGTGGTTCCTAAAGTTTTTTTCTATCTTGACTCTTTCATAGTATAGATAGCTGTGCCATCCAACCCTTAGTTCGTCTCCCTCTATTGTAAGAAGTGTTTTATTCCCCAGGTTTGCCCATTCGGCTACCCAGTCCAGTGTAGACCCGTTTTTTTCAGCAGCAGACTTACCATTTCCTCTTTTAAACTCTCTGGAAAGACTCCTTGCTCAAGGGAGCTGTTTACTATATTCAACAGAGGTCCACGTAACCCCTCCCAGCAAGGTCTAACTAGCCAAGAGGGGCCCTGATCGAGGGAGCAGGGAGTTGGTCTAGCTGCAGCAATGGTCTTGTTGACAGCCTCTACATCCGGCAGATGGAAACAGCCGAAGGTGGGCCCACCGAGTGGCAACGGAGCCTAAAGCTCACTTACTGCATCTTTAGAGCTATTACCGCAAGGCAACACTTCACATGTAGGACTGTCACATAACCATACCCACATTAAAACAGTTATATTTTGTTACTGGGAATATGTGATACTGTGTTATCGAATGCCTTCATGGCCAGAACCACTGGGTTGCTCCGCCCCGAGTGGCAACGGAGCCTCAAGCTCACTTACTGTATCAATCATGACAGGGAGGTCCCGTCGGAGCGACGAAACCTTGTCTGCAAAAACAGCTCTGAAAAATCTCAGCTGAGGGGGTCGGATCATTTCGTTTAGTGTCTATGTACCCTAAGGTTTCTGCATGGTATGTGATGTTGCGTATTATCCTGGTGTATTTTTGTGTTGGGTGCTGTGTAAGGGGTTTGTAAAACCTGGTATTGTTTAGTTGTGAGTATGCTTCTGTAATGTAGTCTATTTTATCCATGCAGGCTGTGGCCCCTCCTTTACCTGCTGCTTTAAACATTATTTCTGGATTATTACTCGAATTGTGTAGTATGTTCATCTCTTCCCTTGTTGAAGGATGGTGTCTACCTGTGTTGTGGTTGATTTTATTGATTTCCTGAATGACTGTCTGTTCGAATATTCTAACATTAGCTGATGTGGTGGTGTGGTGTTCCAGCCTGGTGTCGGTTGACAGATCGGGGATGATGGGTTACCAGATGAGTTAGCCTGGGATGAGGGGTTGCCTGGTGAGCCTGCTGTAAATGAGCAGGTGGATGAGGAGGAGGAAATGGATGTTGATTCAGAGCTCGGCAGTGAGAGCCAGGGCGGCCTTGCTTCCCAAGGAAGTGTTTTCACTCCCTCGATCTCAATCGAGAATTCCAGGGATGGGGAGGATGATGTTTCCCAGCCTGATAGCACCGCATCTAATGAGCAGGGCTTCGACAGGAGGGCAAACATCAGATCCACCCGAAAGGATTGGGATTTGAAGAGGGGGGTGCGGTGGACACATAGAAGTTAGATTCCTTTATTAGACTGGGCTGAGAGGGATTTCGCCAGACCTGAAGCTACTTTTAGCTTGGAAGGACTTGGGTTCACGTCCGACCGCAGGAGTGGTTTGCCTTGTCTACGCACTCTTGTTTCGTGGGGAAATCAAGTCAGCTTGATTGCCAGCTTGAGAACTATCTTGGATTTACTTTTGGGACTGATTTGAACTTGCCTTTCATCTTCTAACTTTTGAACTATCTTTTATTCTAAATAAAGCATATATACAGAAACTGCTTGTGTGTGTAATCTAGGGGGTACTGCCACGATCTGAGGTGCAACAGGTGGTTGGTGTGAATGTACTCTTTATGTAAAATTTTTGTGTGTGTGTGTTGTTGTTGTTGTTGTTGTTGTGGTTCTCCAAAGAAAAATTCCAGGCTGCGTTCTGGCTCCGCCCCCTTCTGGCCATGTGTTTCACAAAATGGATGCCTAGCTGTTGGGCCTTTACAGAGCTAACACTGGTCCTGCAAGGTAGGGCAGTTCCTTACACCCGGCATCAGCCAGGAGCCAATTGCACATTGCTTTGTAGACCTGATCTCGCTCAGAAGCCGCCAGTTGGCCTCACCTGGTGTAATGTCATCAACATTTATTGAGATGTTCTTCCTAATTCCAAGAGAACAAGGTTTCAACTCCCGGCCAATGGCTCTCTGCCTCCAACTGGAAGAAACGCCACAGCCAGCCAGGCAGACAGAAGGGGGCTTGATAAGCAGCAAAGAGGAAAAATGAATTAGCGCGGAGGAAAACCAACAGGCAGCCACAGGAGCTAAATGACATTTCGTACAGGCTCAGGCATTCATTTGGCGGAAAGGAGGAGCAAGCGGAGCCGTAGCCTGGGATGTTTTTACTGTAAACACTGCATCGATCCACTGATTAATTTTACACTTTGTCCCTTATGAAGCTGGTCTGGAGCCACAAGCGCCGCTACGAAGAGAAGAACGCCGCCCAAAGGGAACTCTTAAAAAGTTGGCTGCGATTCCAAGGTGTTGCGTCTGGCCAGCAGGAAGGAGATACCCCCCCCCCCCCCAGGGAAGCCCAGAGTGCTACAAACCCATTTCGCAAAGGCATCCGGCTCTTTTCTCTGCTTTTTTAATAAGGTGCGGGACTCGGCTCAGGCAAGGCTTGTCTTGCACCAGTTTGTGGCTTGTAAAACCAGCGACAGAGGTAGATGGAAATACCATATGTCAGGGGTGGGAGGAGAGTATGGCTGGACTGTGAATCTGCTGAATTTGCTCACAGTGTACTTACATTTGCCAAACGCATCCACTTGTTATGACCAGCTGTCCTGGTTTTCGTGAGGAGTGTCCGCAAATTCAAGCAAGATGTCCTTACGGGAGGCAACCACTTCTTTCAAGGTGGATTAAGGACCCATAGAATTAGATAGAGTAACTGCCTGGGCCCTTATTTCTAGATGGCTGGAAACAGCAATGTATACATACACAGGGGGTTGGTTGCCAAACCACCCACAAATGCAGCCATTTCATTCAGAGACTCATGCACATACCCCAAATCGCCTAAATCAGGGGTGCTCATTAGGTAGATTGTGATCTACTGGTAGATCTCGAAGGGCATACTGGTAGATCTTGAAGGGCGTCCTGGTAGATCTCGAAGGGCTTCCTGGTAGATCTCGAAGGGCATCCTGGTAGATCTCGAAGGGCATCCTGGTAGATCTCGAAGGGCATCCTGGTAGATCTCGAAGGGCGTCCTGGTAGATCTCGAAGGGCATCCTGGTAGATCTCGAAGGGCATCCTGGTCGAAGGGCGTCCTGGTAGATAGATCTCGAAGGGTGTCCTGGTAGATCTCGAAGGGCATCCTGGTAGATCTCGAAGGGCATCCTGGTAGATCGGAAGGGCTCCTGGTAGATCTCGAAGGGCATCCTGGTAGATCTCGAAGGGCATCCTGGTAGATCTCCTGGTAGATCTCGAAGGGCATCCTGGTAGATCTCGAAGGGCATCCTGGTAGATCTCGAAGGGCGTCCTGGTAGATCTCGAAGGGCGTCCTGGTAGATCTCGAAGGGCGTCCTGGTAGATCTCGAAGGGCGTCCTGGTAGATCTCGAAGGGCATCCTGGTAGATCTCAAAGGGCTTCCTGGTAGATCTCGAAGGGCATCCTGGTAGATCTCGAAGGGCGTCCTGGTAGATCTCGAAGGGCGTCCTGGTAGATCTCGAAGGGCATCCTGGTAGATCTCGAAGGGCGTCCTGGTAGATCTCGAAGGGCCTCCTGGTAGATCTCGAAGGGGGTCCTGGTAGATCTCGAAGGGCGTCCTGGTAGATCTCGAAGGGCGTCCTGGTAGATCTCGAAGGGCGTCCTGGTAGATCCCAGGCAGATTGCAGGCACAGTGTGTATGGCTCCCATGCCATTTGTGAGGAATGATCAGGGGCTTATTATACTCACATTTAGTTGAATTCAGTCTTAAAATGTATTATATGGCTCTCACTGAAATAAATTTCCTAATATTTTGCTTTTATGGCTCTCTGAGTCGTGGGGAGGTAGATCTTTGGGACTTGGTTGTTTTATAAGTAGCTTGGATGCTGGGAAAGTGCGGGCACCCCTGGCCTAAATCATCTCAAAAGTGACCATGTGGATAATGTTGGGTCATTTCCGGTGCCCATGGGACATGCAGATATGTCCTTTGGCCTCACACAACTGCCCATCCCTGTCCAAAAGGCAACATGCTGACAAGATTTCGTTGCTCCGCCGGGATATCCCCGCTACTTTTGCTACAGTTAGCGAACTCGAGACTCCGCCGCCACTCGGCGGGCCCACCTTCACCCGTTTCCAACTGCTGGACGCAGCAGCCGTCGATAAGTTACTTGCTGCAGCTAGACCAACTACTTGCTCCCTCGACCCGTGCCCCTCCTGGCTTATTAGGCCTTGCCAGGAGAGGTTACGCGGCCCCCTGGGCACGATCTTAAATAGCTCCCTTGAGCAAGGAGTCTTCCCAGGGGGGTTAAAAGAGGCTATGGTAAGACCGCTGCTGAAGAAGCCAAATTTAGACCCTTCGGCTCCCTCCAATTACCGGCCTGTTTCCAACTTGCCCTTCCTGGGCAAGGTGATTGAGAGGGCAGCAGCGGATCAGCTGCAGCAGTTCTTAGAAGACACAGCTGGATTTGATCCCTTCCAGTCCGGCTTCCGTATTGGGCACGGGACGGAGACTGTGCTTGTCGCCATTACAGACCAACTTCGCCGCCAGCTGGACCAGGGTGGATCGGCACTGCTCGTCTTGTTAGATCTGACAGCAGCGTTTGATACAGTAGACCATGCATTGTTGACCCACCGCCTATCCGCTTCCGGAGTCAGGGGGACTGCCCTTAAATGGGTGGCCTCCTTTCTCCGGGATCGGGGACAGCGTGTGGAGGGGGGCGGGATGGTCTCCAGGCGGCTCCCACTTAATTGTGGGGTCCCCCAGGGGGCCATCCTCTCCCCCTTATTATTCAACGTTTATATGCGCCCCCTGGCCCAGCTGGCCCGCGACTTTGGTCTGGAGTGTTATCAGTACGCTGATGACACCCAGCTTCTGCTGAGAATGGACGGCCGGCCGGATACCGGACCCGATTGTTTCCATCTGTGCCTCGAAGCCGTGACTGGTTGGCTGCGGGCCAGCCGGCTGAAGGTGAATCCGTCGAAGACGGAGATCCTATGGCCTGGTCGGCCTGGCCGGGATGAGTGCCGGTTGCCTACTCTGGACGGCGAGCAATTAAGCACGTCGTCAATTGTTAAGAGCTTGGGTGTTCAGCTCGACTCCTGCTGACCATGGAGACCCAGGTCTCCGCGGTCAGCAGGGTGGCGTTCTACCACCTACGCCAGGCTAGGCGACTGGCCCCCTACCTGTCCAGGAATGACCTGGCTACGGTGATCCAAGCGACGGTCATCTCGAGACTAGACTACTGTAACGCCCTCTACGTTGGCCTTCCCTTGGCGACGATTCGGAAACTCAAGCTAGTGCAGAATGCCGCTGCTCGCCTGCTGGCAGGAGTGCCGGCGAGGCAGCATATTACGCCCATCCTCCAGCAACTGCACTGGCTGCCAATTGAGTACCGAATCACCTTCAAGGTGCTGGTGTTGACCTTTAAGGCCTTGTACGGTCTAGGGCCTGCGTACCTCTTGGACCGCCTTGCCCCATACGATCCCCCGAGATCACTCCGCTCAGCAGAGCAAAATTTGCTGGAGATTCCATCGATCCGCCTCTGCCGCCTATCATCAACTAGGCAGCGCTCTTTCTCTGTAGCAGCTCCAATGGCCTGGAATGCCCTGCCGGAGGAGGCTAGAGCCATACGGGAGCTCGCCCCCTTCCGCAGGGCCTGTAAGACCTTCCTTTTCAAGCAGGCCTTCGGTTGACATATAACGCCTCTTGCTTCCAATTTGACCTAGGACTCTGTGTCACAGTTTTTGTCACGTAGTGTAATTTTAACAATGTTTTAATGTTTAATGATGTTTTTAGTACCATTCCTGTTATTTTTATGGTTATAGTATTGTTTTATTTTGTTCGTGAGTCGGCATGAGTGTTGCCTGCCGATCACTATGTATGTCTTGTAACCCGCCACGAGCCCTCGGGAAGAGGCGGAATAGAAATGCAAATAATAAATAAATAAATAAATAAATAAATAAATGTTGTTGAATTGCCACTCCCATCAGTCCTAGTCAGCAGGGCCAATGGGAAGGCACGAAGGGACCAGGAGGCATCTAATCAGCCAATCAGGAGGCATCTAATCAGGGAACAATGATTCTGGGCAAGATGGATTTTGGGCCCAACCCAACCGAGCTCTCCTCCTCCTCCTCGTTCTTTTCCATCCCATCTTCTGATGTTGGCAAGCGCTTCCAAGGCAGATCCATTTCATTGGCTTTGACCAGGCCCATTCGGTTTTTTGAAAGCAGCAACATTGGATTCACTTCAACTGATTCACGGTCGTTCAGATCCGGAGCATTGGTCAGAGAGGGACTGTCTGCTAGTTGTGAGAGGATCAACCTTACTCATTATAATCTATCTCAAATGAGTGAGGTTGATCCTCTCACAGCCATGCATGTTGAGATGGCAGCCACAACGAATAGCTTGCTTCCTTCTCCCTGCTTCTCATGCAAAGACACAGAAGAGCATCATCAAGAGCAAGGGCTTGAATCGCAAATGGGAGTCGACACCTCGTTCTTCAGTGCATCTCTCTCTTCCTTCATTACTTATTAAGCCGCCAATTCTCTGCTTGGAATCACAGCTTCTGAAACTACATTTCTCAATCTCCAGTAAGGCACCAATGGCCTGGGTCCAGCTGCGTCCTTAATAATCTCAGGGCTCCCCATATAGACAGGCCTCCCATTCAAGGCAGCGGTGAAGGGGGGGAGTCGTAATCAGCGCCTCCATAATTTCCAGTATATATTACGCCGACTGTGGCTGGGACTCTTTATCCTGCTCCAGTGCAAAGGTTCGTTACATTCCCTCCAAACTGTATCGTGGAGCGGAGGGACTTCCTCCCCCTCATTCCGATGTCGCACGCTCCTCTCAGACTCATTAGACGTCTGCCGACGAATGGATCTGAACTTGCAATCTGTAACACATTGGGCAGCCACATTAGAGCAATGTTTCCAGGGCTTGGAAATTGCATGCACTTACATCTTTGTAGAGAAAGTCATTCTGTTTGTGTGTGTGTGTGTGTGTGTGTGTGTGATCCAGCTCTTGACACATATAATTCAAACATGCTTGTTGTACAAATTTACTGGGTTGTATCTTAGTATCACCATCAATAAACCACCATGCTGGCAAATCTCCACGTCTGCATGTAAACCTATGCATGGGGATATTGCTGCATTGTGCTGAGGTACATGAGGAAACCAAGAGGCCGTCATTTTGGTGTGCATAACATTACACATTGTTTGTTTTTGAAAACAGTCAAAAATTAATAACAAAACTGAATGAAACTTGCCCTTGGAAAAAATGAGAATGACAGAAGGCACTGGGCATATTCGCCCACCCCTCATAACCCATATGTAGAGCCATAGACGTTTTGAGCGGGAAAGAGCTGCGTGGCCCACCTGGCCCAGGCCTGGGCACACTTCAGCCCTCCGGGTGTTTTGGACTTCAACTCTCACAACTCCTCACAGCCTCAGAACCTTTCCATTTTCTTTTCCCTTTCCTTTTCCATCTAATAATAATAATAATAATAATCTTTAAAACAGGTCCCAAAGCGGCTTACAACATTACATAAAAGACCATGTAAAACAATATGCATATGTAAAATGATAACCTATAAAAACCAATTTACAATAAGAAATAAATAAGCGTATTTACATGACAATACTTAAGCATTTTTATTCATTGTTACTGTAGGATCATAGTGAAGTGGGAATGGAGTGGGAAGATTTATGATTCCCCTTCCTAGGCATTGAGCAGTAGATAGTAAAAATTAATACTCACAAACTCCGTCCTTCAGATGAAATCATAGGCATTTTATTTAAAGACAATCATCTGCATGAAATACAGAGGTACAGCTTAGGTG
>JARBWK010000016.1:44475039-44529355 GCA_030556195.1 Anolis apletophallus
GTATATGGCTTATGGAGGTTTTTTGACGGGTAACCTGTGGAGTGCTGAGTGGCATCCCAGGCAGTTGACCTTGTGGTGGGCCATGGTGAGGGGCAGGTTGTTGCCTTACAGAGGGGGTATAAAGAGGAGGTAACTCCTCCTCATCTGCCGCCCAAATCTTAACTCCATGTCTTTCATCCACTCTGGGGACAGCATTAGACAACCCAATCACACCAACATTTTTATTAACCCCTTCCCCCATACATTCACATTTTTTAAACCATCTTGGATGTTGCCTCACTATTGCCTGCCATGCATCTGCATAGGGAAATTGTTCAGGGTATTTTGTGGCAGTAATCCATGCAAGTTTGCTAATAATTTGGGGATCCAGAGTGCCTTCTGGTGGCCATCCTATATTTTTAAAAGTGGGCCATTGAACTTGGCATAAATTCCGCAATTGTGATTCTTTCAACATTTTCTGCCCAATGATTTTACGAAAGGCTGAAAAATGTGCAATCATGCAATCCAAAGGATTAACAGCCTTAACCGGTTTATTACCCATATTAATATTTGATTGATTTCACCAATAAACTTATACGGCTCCCAAAAATTCACAGTTCTATGACCTCTCAAGGCAACATAAAGCAATAAGAAAAGGTTAAGGCAAAAAGTTCATTGATCTTCCAAAAAAAAGCATAAATCAGAGAAAAAAATGATTTTAAAGCAACGAGTTCAATGATTTCTTCAAAATAGCTTAAAATGGGAAAAAAATTTAAAAAATTATTTAAATAAAAATAAAAATAATAAAACCTTAAAATAATAAAAATAAAAATAATAAAAATAATAATAAAAAATTAATAAGGAAGTGATTACTTAAAATAGCATAGAATAATAATTTAAAAAATGATTTAAACATTTCTAATCAAAAAGCCAAAAAAAAATTAAAAAACAACAAGTCCATCGTCAAACAGTCCGAAATGAAAAACTGAGCTGCAACAGAAACAACAATTTAAGATAGAAAAAAACTTATTAATAAAAACAAAGTTTAAAACGGGCCAGGCCCAAAATCCAAAATAGTTTAGGATTAAAATGAAATCAAAACAATAGGCCCAATAAAAAGCTTAAAATGGAAGTAAATTGAAACCAATCGATTAAGATTCAGAAACAGCTTGTAATAAAAATGGATTAAAACCGATTAAGGGAATAACCAGTAAAAATAAAAAATAAAAATAGAAAAATGAAATGAATTTTTTTTTTAAAAAAAAAATTAATTAAGATAATTTTTTAATAAAAAAAATAGAAATAAACCTGAATAAAATTCAGATGGGTTTTAATAAAAAAAATTGATTTTTTAAGAATAACTAATTTAAAATTCAAATAAATCTTAATAAAAGTGAATTTTAAAAAAACCCAATTATAATTCAAAGCTGTTTAAAATAATAAATCAGAATAATAAGCCGATCAAATGAAAATAAATTTCTTAAAAACACAGTTCAATAGTTTTTTGAAGACTTAAAAGAAAAAAAATCTAAAACCGTAATGTTCAATTTTCTCCACCAGAGGGCAGTTCAAACCACCCAGAAAAAGAAAAAGAAATTAATAATTCAATATGGATGAATAGGGCAATTTAAAGATGCCTACAATAATTCAAAAACAAGGAATAATGGTGATAATAATGAATAAAATAATAATAGTAATCAATTAAAATTAAAAATATTTTGAGACTATAATGAATAATTAAAAAATAAATTGATATTAAAAATATTTAGAAATAATAAAAAATAATATTTGAAATTAATAGGCTGATTAAAAATTAATGCACAACCTAGAATAATAATAATTCGATTAAAAATTAAAAATTGTTGAATTTGAAAAAGGGAAAATATTTTTTTTTTAAAAAAATAATTTATTAAAAATATTTAATTTTATCTAAATGACTTTTTAATAAGAATTGTAGAGGGCAGTGTCTGATTAGTTATTTTCTCAAAAATAGTTCAAAGCCGCAGTGTTTCAATTGGGCCAGGAGGTGGCGGTCAAAAGCTGCTGCCTCCCTCCTTTTCCAAAGCTCATTAAAATAGCTGTATCAATGACTGAATAAAACAGCTCCTCTTTCAAGCTGTGGGGAGCAGTATACAGAGAGAAGGGAAAACATCCTCTCCGCCCCCGCAGCCATCGATCCCCCTGGTATACAGAGGGCTTGAGGTCGATGAAGCAGGAGAGGAGACGATTAGAGTGCGTGTGGAGGAAACTCCGCGACGAACCCTCACTATCAGCTTATAAGCTGTATACAAGAGTCCTGGTCCCCATGGACTCTTGTATACCGGTACTTCTCTTGGGACACCCCCACCTGCCTCCGTTTGATGGCAGGACGGGACTCTAGAGGTCACCGGCCCTGACACCTTTCCTTCCCCCCTCCTCCCCCCTCCCCCATCCTCCGGTTCTTCCCTTGTCCACTCTATCTGTTGTCACTGCTGTATTGTTTATGTGTTGCCTGTAAGTCGCCCGGAGCACTTCCCGTGGAGGGCGACTCATAAGTAATAAATTTATTATTATTATTATTATTATTATGAGTCTGCTATTAAGGCGGCCAAAAATGTGTACTTTTCCGCCTCGATAGCGTCTGCTAGCTCACGCCCGGCTCAACTGTTTAGGGTAATTCGGTCCTTGACGACGGTCCCTACCGTCCCAAAAAACAGTGATCAGGCCCTCACTGCCGGTGCTTTCCAGAGCTTTTTTACAGACAAGATAGTGAGTCTCCGCCGGGACCTTCCAGCCACGATTGATACAGCAAAAGAGCTCGAGACTCCGTGGCCCTCCGCCGGGCCCACCCTCGACCGGTTTCGACCACTGGACGCAGATGCTGTTGATAAGATTGTGGCTGCAACCAGGCCTACCACCTGCTCCCTCGACCCGTGCCCCTCCTGGCTTGTTAGACCTTGCCTGGAGGGGTTACGTGGGCCTCTGTTGAACATCATAAACAGCTCCCTTGAGCAAGGAGTCTTTCCAGAGTGCTTAAAAGAGGCGGTGGTAGCTCCATTACTGAAAAAACCGACTTTAGATCCTTCGGTTCCCTCCAACTACCGACCAGTGTCGAACCTTCCGTACCCTGGGAAGGTAGTTGGAGGGCAGTAATGGAGCAGCTGCAGTCCTTCTTAGATGATGCAACATGGCTTGACCCCTTCCAGTCCGGCTTCCGTTCGGGGCATGGGACGGAGACGGTTCTGGTCTCCATCACAGATCAACTCCGCCGCCAGCTCGACCAAGGCGGGTCTGCGCTGCTCGTGTTATTGGACCTCACGGCAGCGTTTGACACGGTCGACCACAATCTTTTGACCCACCGCCTGGCCATGGCTGGAGTGAGGGGGACGGCCCTTAAATGGCTGTCCTCCTTCCTCCACCAGCGGTCTCAGTGTGTAAGGAGGGGTGAGGTGGTCTCTGAGGGTTCCCCACTAGTTTGTGGGGTCCCACAGGGGGCCATCCTTTCCCCTCTATTATTCAACATCTACATGCAGCCGCTTGCACAGCTGGTGTGGAGTTATGGGGGGGGTCCACTTGGACTCCCAGCTGACCATGGAGGCTCAGGTCTCTGCGGTCAGCAAGAGTGCGTTCTTCTATCTTAGACAGGCAAGGAGGCTGGCCCCCTATCTCTCCCGGAACGACCTGGCCACGGTGATCCAAGCCACGGTCATCTCGAGGCTAGATTACTGTAACGCACTTTACGTTGGCCTTCCTTTGTCGGTGACCCGGAGGCTCAGGCTGGTGCAGAACACTGCCGCCCGGCTCCTGTCTGGTTCCCCAACAGGCTGCCGCATAACACCTATATTGCAGGATCTGCACTGGCTGCCGATTGAGCACCGGATTACCTTCAAAGTACCTTTAAGGCCTTACACGGCCTGGGGCCAGCGTATCTAAGGGAACGTCTCACCCCATATTGCCCTTTGAGATCACTACGGTCGGAGGATTCCAACCTCCTTGAGGTGCCTGCGGTGAAACTTGCCAGGTTGACGTCAACTCGCCGGAGGGCGTTCTTTGTCATAGCACCTGTGCTGTGGAACGCCCCCCCGGCCGAAACACGGGCCTTGAGGGACCTCCTCCCATTTAGACGGGCCTGCAAAACCCACCTCTTTAAACAAGCCTTCAATGGGTAGGCCCGGCTCATCCACCGCCATTTAGCTCTAGCTTTTAGTACATGCTGTACCACTGTTTTAAGTAATTCCGTCTATCTGTTTTATTGCTACTATTGGTTTTAACTGTGTTCGAATATGTATTGCTGTGCCTTACGGCTACTGTAAGCCGCCGCGAGCCCCTGGGAGTTCGGCTGCATAGAAGCTGAAATAAATATATAAATAAATAAATAAATAATAAATTTAACATTGACCAAACAGACATATAACAGGACATTCTAAAGATTTTTTGTTTCTGGTTTTTCCAGTCCAAAGCTTGGGGCAGCCCAAACGGCTCTCCTCCCCCAATTTGAAGTTTCTATCTAACGAGGGGCCTCTGTCACTTTAGCAACCAGAAAGGCAAGAATGGAATGCAAACCTGCTATGTTTAAAACACACACATAGAAACACAGAGAATGTTGCACTTCTCTCTCCCTCTCAGGGCAAGGGGGGGTTGCCTCAAAAATAGAGAAAAAAAGAAAACCCAAAACCACAATGTAGTTTTTAATTTTAAATTTACCAAAAACATGAACAGTGCCTTTTCCAAAAAAATCTAAGAAAGAGAAACATTTAAAACAGCCTCTCCCTCTCTCTTGTGTTCACACATTTAAATCCAATAGAATTGGCATGGATGAATCAGCTTTCTTCTAAACTTTCCTATTCAAGGTTTGAGGCAAGCCTTAATGACGAGGAAAGGGATGCAAATGGAATTTTTATTACCTGGCTGAAGCTTCAGCTTTGCCAGCCGACTTACAGTTCCTGTTCTACCACTTTTAAACGCAGGGGGGCTTCAGTTTAATGTTTAACCCACACGCACAGAGATCAATTCCACAAGCCCTTTTTCTCTCTCTCTCCTGCCTTTTTCAGCCTTTAGACAAAAGGTTTAATTCATATTTTTTTTCTTTCCTTTTAAGGAAGCTCCTGGCTGAATGGAACTTTTAACAATTTTAAGATTCAGTCTCTGTACTTCTGCTCTCTCTTTTTCCTTTCTTTCCCCAATTATGTATTATTATGTATGCGCTCTACATTGGCCTTCCCTTGTCGATGATCCGGAAGCTTAAGCTAGTGCAGCGCGCCGCAGCCCGCCTCCTCCTGGGTGCTGCAAGATCTGACCGCGCGACCCCACTCTTGCGTGAACTGCACTGGCTCCCGATTGAATTCCGGGTCCTCTTCAAGGTGTTAGTTCTCACCTTTAAGGCCATCTATGGTTTGGGGCCAGTGTACCTGAGGGAGCGACTTACCCCTTATGTGCCCGCGAGATCACTGCGCTCTGAGGAGCTTAACCTCCTTGAGGTGCCTTCCCTTGGAACCTGCAGACTGGCCACTACACGGCGGAGGGCATTTTCTGTAGCTGCCCCAAGTCTCTGGAACGGCCTCCCGGAGGAGATCCGCGCCATCCGCGCTCTTCTGCCCTTCCGCAAGGCCTTGAAGACTTGGCTCTTTAGGAAGGCGTTCGGCCCTTAACTCAACCACACTGTGTGCCATGCCGCCTATGGCCCCCCCAGATTCTTATGTTGTCCCCCCAGCCTTTGCTGAGGGCTAGTGTTTTTAATATGTTTTAACTGCTTTGATGTTTAATGTGTTTTAACTGTTTAATCTGTTTTATTACTCACGGTGTTTATGCTTCTTCTGTAAACCGCTCTGAGCTCCGGAGTGAGCGGTATACTAAATCGAAGTTAATAAATAAATAAATAAATAAATAAATAAATGTACCAAGGAAAGAACCCTCCTTGAAATGTGACACGTTGCCAAAGTAATCTTGGCTTTTTACCTGGAGCTTATCTAAACTCCTATTATACTTAAGCGCAGATGGGGGTGGGTGCCTCCCCCTCCCTTTTCACACACACACAGACACACAGAAACACAGAGATGCAAGCGCAAACAGAATGCCACACTTTTCTCTCTCCCTAAGGGCAGGGGGGTTTTTCCTCCCTCCCTTTTCCCTGGGTCCTGTCTCTTTTTTTTTCTGCAACAGAGAATGCCTATAGCTTTCTCACCCCAATATATTTAAAGATGCCTCCCCTATTCCCAGAGGGTTGCTTTTTCCCCCCAAACTTTATCCTGACTTTTTCCAAGTCTCCTTTTTCCTGTCTCTGCTGCAATTAGAGCAGCTTCCCTTTCTAATTATTCTAAGGGTAGGGGGATGCCTCCCTCTTCCCTTTCCCTTTTCTCCCCGGAATAGAAGATGCCTGTGGGGATCCTCCTTCCATATACTTAGACACAGGGAGACGCCTGTCTCCGTGTCTGTTCCCACTTATAATTACTCTGTGGGGCTCCTTTTTCCAATATACTTAAACGGTTCCTTTCCTGACTTTCCAAGTCTCAAAGAAACCTCCTATTCACTGCCTTTAGGAGGTAAATTCGTGAGATTTAGCTAAGATCTCCTTCCCCTTTTCCTCAAGGAGGTTTTCCTTATATTCTTCGAGCAAAACCCTGTAAAATGTAGCCCTCCTGAAATCTCTCCCTCTAAGATTCAGCCTCCTACAATCTACACTTTTATGCAGTGATTTTTTCTTTCCCTAAAGAGAAAAACCTGGGTTTTCTCGGCTTTCCTGCAAAGCGCTTGCTATAACTTTACTTAAATTCCATAATTACCTGTTCTTGAAGCCTGGATTGGATTTTCACCTGAACGATTCCTTGTCGTCTCGTCGCCTTTTCTCTCAGGCAAAAAGGAGTGACAGACACATCTATTTGGGCCCTGATGTCCTGTCACGCTGTTCGTCTTCAGAAATTGCGAGGATTTGAAGAGGGATGGTATGAAACCTCAGAGTTTGTAAATACTTCTACTGCAAAAATGCCTGTCCCACCAGAGTCACCAGAAATGAAGTGGGAATGGAGTGGGAAGATTTATGATTCCCCTTTCTAGGCATTGAGCAGTAGATAGTAAAAATTAATACTCACAAACTCCGTCCTTCAGATGAAATCATAGGCATTTTATTTAAAGACAATCATCTGCATGAAATACAGAGGTACAGCTTAGGTGTATCACTCCCCGCAAGTTCCCTAAAGTTCTTTTTCCCCGTTTCTGGTTACATAGTTTAAATATGCTCTTACACGTCACCCTTTTCCTCATGCTCCAAGGAAAAAGGACCACGTCCCAATTTCCTGTGAAACTCTTGTAAAAATTCCAATAGCTTTCTATACGCTGGGAAACTTATCGTAAAGATTCCAAGCACATTCTCGAGAAGCTTTCTCAAGAAGATAAGGAAGAGAGCTGACGCTAACATACATATTCAACATATTTCTCATTACAGTACATTTAAGGGTGACGATACGCGGTTGCTGGGAGAGCAGCATCAAAAGTGAGTGCTCCGGTCTGAGCTTTCCCAGGGAATGTTAGTGGTTATTTTAAACTTAGAATTTTATACCCAGCAACTTGCAGCCTTTTAATCCCTATAACAGCACCGTGGCTGCATGTTTAGTTAGTTATTTCATCACTGTTTGCAAGAAGTTTTCTTGGTGAGCAGCGTTCAGCCTGGAATTTACAGCTGATAAGAAGATTTCTCCTTTCCTCCCCTCTTCTCCCTTCAACTGATTTATGGACACAAGAAAGCACTGCAGGCAGGCATAGAGGGAGAAACTGTTGAGAATTTAGCGCCTTGAAGCGTCGTGCAAGCTTCTGAAGAGAGCTCTCTGGGAAAAGCCTCCATATTTACTCTCTCTTTACTCTCTCCCTCCTCGGGTGTGTCGGCACCTGGTGGTGGAGACTCCCAGGCTGTGCGGCAGTTTGTTCTCCTGGAAGAACTGACTAGAGAAAGAAACTTAAGACGTGGAATCCTCTAAATCGCCTGAGCTTAGTGCGCACAGCTAGTAACATACTTTGGCCTTACTCCCCCCTACTTACGCACTACATACGTACTTTGTGGTCATGAAGGATAGACTTAAGAAGAGGAGGCGGAAAGAGATTGGGAGGCTCTCCGCCACTAGGGGAGGGAGAAGAGTTGTCGGCAGTTCTGGCCAAAGGAAGATCACAGACATCCTTCTGCGGGAAGATACCCCCAAAGATACGAACAATAGACCAAATGACTATTGTGACCACTCAAGCGAAACAATGGAGAGATCTACGGAAATTTCTCAGTTAGTGGATTTGGATTTCGTGGCCCAAAACCGAACTACTGAGTGCATGCAACGTCAACGTCAGGAGGAAGGGACCCGCAAGCAGTGCTCCTCCTCCACGCCGGAAGCCAACCTAACCAGCCAGGGCTCTCCGACGATGACGGAGGTGGTACTGACCCTTCTTAATAAGCTACAAAGCATTGAAGGAAAAGTGGAGGAGGTTAAAAGGATAGTGGACAAGCTCACTGCTGGGTTGGCCATTACGGAGGGGAGAACGAATGATCCTGAGACCAAAAGACGACATTCTGCCATTCTTTCACAGGCGGCCACTAGAGGGTATATAAGAGGTGGACCAAGCAAGGTACAACAACTGTTCCTACAACGGGACAGAGTGGCTCTAACCATCAAATGGTCCCCGATAAACAGAGGTCGATGGCATAATCCTCATATGGTCAGACAGTCCCTTTCATCCATTCTAGGGCGGAGGATTTCAACAACCGAAGTGATTGAAATTGCATGGTTGCCCAGTAGGGGGGCCGCTAGACTCACAATTTGGATGAAGGAAGAATCAATGGTTAACCAACTTCTTGCCAAAAAGCCGATCTTGCCAAATTTGGAATAGATATGACCAGAATCTTCCACACTAGCATCGCTACGAAACTCTTAGGAGACTCTGAACCCTCTTATCTCAAACCATGCAACACTTCAAAGGAAGACTCGCGCCAACACCTCTCAATCAACAGCAACTGGAGAGGGCAATTGCAGGCACCTGAGGCAAGGGAAGATAAAGGAAAGGAGATTGAGCAGAGGAGCTTCAGACCACAACAACAGCAACGCCTCAACCCAGACCAATGTATCTCCCTTCGGGCCAAAATAATGGCTCTAAAATCCAGACTACAGAACATTAAAGAGGGGGCAGGGACAGGAGGGGACATTTCGGTAAACCAATCAACTTCTGTCGAACAAGACGGTATCGGAACATCTAGCCCCAACTTAAAGCTGACCGGAAATTTGAGTGAAAAAAAGAAAAGGAAAAGACGTACTTCTGACCATCAACCAACTCAGCCCACCAAGAGCAAAAGAGTCAACAGTGACTTAGGAGGGACGGCACTCATGGACCAACCAGGCAGAGTGAGGGATACAGATTTGTTGTCATCTTCTCCAGATCATGCTCAACTAAAGACCCCCATGAAGAAGTATCTTACTTTACGTCCCACACTGCACTCGCCCCCGAAGATCTGCTCCACTCCACAATCGGCGGACTCCCCTGCACGCAGTCAAATACAAGGGATGGCTGATCTTATCCGGTGGAACAGTATGGACAATGTGGCCATCCCGTGGAACAATTGTGTGGACAGAGTGAACAGGACGGAGATTACTTCCGAACCGGACCAAGCAAATCACCAGACAAACTGACTAGGGCAGCGCCCTTCTCCGTCCCTTGCAACAGAACTCACTACAGGAGAGAGTTCAACAAAATCTCATATCAATATCCTCTCCTGGAACATTGCCGGGGGGAACTCCATGATCCAAGACTCGACGTCTGATTTTCTGTGCAACTATGGTATTGTAGCGTTACAGGAGACTTGGTGGGTGGGACCACATGCACCCATAAACTTACCGGGGTACTCCAGCTGGTATTTGGAGGCGCACAGGGTCAGATCTAGAGGTAGGGCTGCTGGTGGTCTGGCCACTTATATAAAGACAGAGTTCAACTGGCAGTGTGATATCATTATGTCGGAGAATCCTCACTTTCTTCCAATTTTATGTCATACTCAGGACTCTTCCTACATCTTAATTAATATATACATCCCACCAATAACCTCCCCATTTTACCATCCTGAAGTATGGGTGCAGTTGGAGTCTTTAATATTGGAATTAACCCCTCTGTATCCTCAAGCGCTTCTTATTCTGTTAGGAGACTTCAATGCACGCCTAGGTCATAATCCCCAAGAAACTGCCCAGAAGATAGGCTTAGGGCAAGATACTTCCCATATGCTGTTTAAAGGACTATCTAGGGATCATACATCAAACCAGGCTGGTATAAAACTTCTATCTCTGGTAAAGAACTGTGGGATGAAAATCTTGGGAGGGAGGGAGCCAGGGTTTGTGTACCCCTTCACCTTTCATGGTCCCAAATCCAGCAGTGTGGTGGATTACATTTGTGTGTCAGTGCAGGCTGACCACCTATTCTCAGACTTTCATACTCATACTACGCTGGTCAGTGACCATCAGCCCCTCAGTGTCACTCTGACAGGGAATACGGATCTTAGAACGCCATCCAATCTAGAGCAATGGTCCGTAAAACGAATCGAAGCCTCATCAAATTTACGACTGAAATGGCATAAAGTTGACACTATTGCAATTTCCAAAGAATTGCATTCTAGGGAACTTAAGGAATGGGCAAATATAGTGACATCCACAGTAGTTCCCTGGCAGATGGTAGATTCAGCGTATAGCAACATCTGCTCAATGCTTAAAAAGCATCTGACTGTCCCTGAACCTGGGCCAAAAAACCGGACATTGAGAGATAATAAACCATGGTTTGATAGGGAATGCTACCTAATGAGGAAGCAGTTAAAGAAACAAGTAAGGAAAGATAAGCTCACCCCCACAATAGAGTCACAGGCCTCAATGATAGGTCTTAGAAGGAAGTATAAACAGCTGATTAAAATAAAAAAGCAGGAGAATGCTGTGGCCCTGTGGAGTGGATTAGAATCGCGGCCAAGAGCTCCTCCCCGCACTATTTTGGAGGGCAGTAAATGGATACCTCAGTGAGAGGAAATTAATAAAGATCAATCATATTTCCGCACAGGAATGGGAGCTATATCTCAAGCTTCAGTTTACTAGCACCACAAATGATGTCCTGTCAGATTCGGGAATCTGGTCAGTTCGGAACAGCTTCCTGAGTGGCCACCCATAACCAGGGAGAAGTAAAAGCAATAATTAATCAGCTCAAGAATAACAAAGTACCAGGAGAGGACTCACTCCCGGGAGAGCTGTTTAAGAACAACTCTGATTGGTGGTCAACCCTGTTGGCGGGTTTATTTACACATATAGTCAATACCTAAGTATACCACTGGGGTGGAAGCAAGCGATAGTAGTACCAATATACAAGAAAGGAGATAAATCTGACCCTAAGAACTATAGACTCATTAATCTATTAGACGTAACAGCTAAAATCTTCTCTAAAATTCTCCTGGAGAAATTAAAAGCCTGGCTGTTGGCAGAGAATATTCTCCCAGAAGAACAGGCGGGGTATAAAGAGGGCTGGTCAGCCATGGACAATTGCTTCATACTAAACCATATTAGTAGCACACAGATTAGGAAGGGGGAGTTCTATATGCCGCATTTGTAGATTTTTCCGCGGCTTTTGACAATGTCAACAGAACCCTTCTATGGAAGAAACTGAAGCTGCTTGGAGCAGATGCTAGACTTCTGAAGCTCTTGAAAATGCTGCATACAGGAAACGCACTCCAACTCCGAATGCCTTCTGGGGCACTCACCAACAAAGTTGACACTCAGGGAGGAGTGAGGCAGGGATGCATCTTAGCACCGACCCTTTTCAACATTTTTGTTAGCGATCTTCCACGTAAACTAAGAGGGCAGCAATTTCACATGCCTAAGATTGGCCAAAGACACATCAATTCTCTTTTATATGCTGACGATGTTGTCATTCTCTCCCTTACCCAGATTGGGCTTCGTAGAGCCTTAGTAAGATTCAACCAGTATGCACACAGTAACGATTTAAGCATCAATAAAGCGAAAACCAAGGTTATCAGGTTTGCATACAGACCCAAAAGGCACTCCTGGACACTGGATGGGGAAAACATTGAGCAGGTTGATACCTTCACCTATCTAGGAATTACTTTTTCGGCTAAAGGCTCATGGAAGGCCCAACAATCAAGGAGTGCCACCAAAGCAAAACTAGGCATTAACCAGATTCTCAGACTAACCAAACATCAATATCCGGGTTCCCTCCTACCTACGATCAAAGTTTACGGAGCCAAAATAATCCCTCAATTACTCTATGGGGCTGAGATTTGGGGTTTGGACACCATGCCAATCATCGAACAGGCCCAGATAAACTTTGGCAGACAGCTTCTGGGGCTGAGCAACAGGACTCCAGCGGTGGCTGTTAGGGTGGAACTGGGCCTGCAGCAAATTAATGGTTTGGCAAAAATAAGAGCGTTCAACTATTTATGTAAAATTGCCAACTTAGACAACGATAGACTCCCTAGAATCTGTCTAGAAGAACAGCGCAAGGCAGCTAGGGACGCTTCCTGGGTGCTTCAGCTTGAAACTTTCCTGAGAACCCGAGGTATACAGGTGAATGCACAGGGAAGTTACCCACCTCGTACCAGGGAGTTAGTTAAACAGCGCATTGTGGATATACAGGCACAAGAGGATATACACGGGCTAGCGAACATCAAATCCCTAAAATGGTTATCGGTACAACAACATGTATTTAAGAGGGCACAATATCTAACACACCAGCTCCCTAAGTATTTAAGGCTCGCCATGACTAGGGCAAGATTTGAGCAGATGGAGACAATGGAGAGATACGGCAGATTTCACTCAATACCATACTCCGATAGAATTTGTATCTGTGAGGCTCCAGAAGTAGAAAATATTAGTCATATACTCTTAAACTGCCCGATATATGCAATAGACCGGGCTAAACTTCTAGGCCCGATTTTGGGAAACAAGGAACATTGGGCAGAGCAACATAAGATTAACTGGCTCCTATCCCATGCGAATCCCACCACAATAAAGAGTGGCCTCCTTTTTGGTGAAGGCCAAAAGGAGGAGGCAGAGATTTATTGCTTCGATTGGCACCAACTGCTGGGGCGACGAAGATCAGTAGTGGAAGTAGGATTAGCACTATAGAACTATGAAGATAGATAGGGCACATCCACTCTAAAGTGACAGTGATTAGCTTTCACACTGTCTCAAACCAATTTTAGTTACCAGATGAGGATGAATTGATCACGTGATTATCTGACTATATTATATTACATTTTATCCTACTATATTTTATTTCATTCTGTTTTATTGGTGTAATATATATTGATATGACTGATGGTCTCTCAATAAAGATTCATTCATTCATATAACTCCCTGACCCCTTTACGTCTTGGTGTGGTTTGGGGGAGATGGACCACGGATTATGGGATTTGTAGTACTTTAAATCCCTTTGGTTCCCACAGACCACTGCAGCCCCCAACAAAAACCGATACAGACCAAACTTGGCACACAGAGCTCCCATGCTGCATCCCTACATCCTGCTGCAGCTTGAAGGAGGCCAGATCATGGATGATGGGACTTGAAGTACCTACACTCACTTCCCAAGACCGCTGCGACCCTCATCTAATGACTTATCAAGACCAAACTTGGCACACAGAGCCCCCATGACCCACTCTACATCCTGCTGCAGTTTGAAGGAGGCTGGACCATGGATGATGGGACTTGAAGTACATTCACTCATTTCCCGAGACCGCTGCAACCCTCATCCAATGACTGATCGAGACCAAAGTTGGCACACATACCCCCCCCGACCCCCTTTACGTCCTGGTGCAGTTTGAGGGACATGACCCACGGATTATGGGATTTGTAGTACTTTCCAACACTTTGGTTCCCACAGACCACTGAGGCCACCAAAACGGACCAATACAGACCACACTTGGCACACACAGCACCAGTGACCCACTCTACATCCTACTGAAGTTTGGAGGGGGGCAGAACATGGATGGTGGGACTTGCAGTACCTTCCCTCTCTTTCCAAGACTGCTACAAACCTAATCCAATGACTGATCAAGACCAAACCTGGCACACAGAGCCCTCATGACCCACTCTACATCCTGGTGCAGTTCTGTGTGAGACGGTCCACAGATGATGGGACTTGAAGTACCTTCACTCACTTCCTCAAAACAATGCAACCCTCATCCATTCACCAATACAGACCACACTTGCCACACACAGCCCCCATGACCCACTCTACATCCTGCTGCAGGTTGGAGGAGGGTGGACCACAGATGATGGGACTTGCACTACCTTCAGTAATTTCATGATACCACGGCAACTCACAATACTGATGGATCAAGACCAAACTTCGCACACAGAACCCCCATGACCCACTCTACATCCTGCTACACTTCTCAAATGACCCAGGCACTGCCGGGTCCCCAAGCTAGTAGGTAATATTTTAGCCTGTCAAAATATTTTGGATTCAGTTAATCGAGCCAGTTAGTCAATTTAGTTTTGCAGCCTGATAAATAATTATTCGTTCATTTATATATTTTTTCTTCTTCTTCGAATTCTAAAACAACATTGTTTTGTGACCACTGTGTATTTTTCTCCCGAAACATTATCAACTTCCTTTTCTGCGCTGCTTATTATGAGTTATTTCCTCTTTCAGGTGCTCTTTCTTTCTTTCTTTCTTTCCTTCTTTCTTTTTCTTTGCTCTCTCCTCCGCTCTTCCGCTCCTCCTCCGCTCATCATCCATCACTCTGCTCATTCCCTGCAAGGGCAGCGGCTGAACCGAATTTCAAAACATTGCCAGGCCTGGTATGAAATAACAAAATGAAAGGTGATACCTTGAAGGAGTCAGCGCCCCCGGGGTGTGCCTTCCCTTCCTTCCTTCCTTCCTCCTCAAGGAAGCCAGGCGCGTCGTGGAGGAGGAGGAAGGGAAGCCCCGCCCCCGGGGGCAAGCCTTCCTCTTCCTCCTTGCCACGCGCCCGGCTATTTTGAGTCTTCCCTTTCTTCCTCCTCCTCCTCGCCATGTGCATGGCTTTTCTGAGTCAAGGAAACTGTGTGCGCCGCGGAGGAGGAGGAGGAGGAAGGGAAGCCCTGCCCCCGGAAGCGCCCGAAGATCGACTTTAAAAAAAATTGGGCGTCCGGATCTGGCGCCCCCCCCCCCCTCGGCTGCACCCCTAGGCCATGGCCTAGGGTGGCCTTATGGGTGATCCGGGTCTGCCACTGGATGATATATTCAAAGAGGAATGGGGACTAGCAAGAACAAGAAAACTATAGCCAAGTCCTCACATCAGGTTAGAGTAGGATAAAGGTTCATATGTAGATTGATTTATTTTGTATATTTACTTTGTTTTATGCCCCCCTTCTCTCTCTCTCTCTCTCTCTCTTTCACTCTCTCTCTCTCTCTCTCTCTCTCTCTTTCTCTCTCTCTCTCTCTTTCTCTCTCTCTTTCACTCTCTCTCTCTTTCTCTCTCTCTTTCACTCTCTCTCTCTCGTTCTCTCTCTCTTTCTCTCTCTCTCTCTCGTTCTCTCTCTCTCTCTCTCTCTCTCTCGTTCTCTCTCTCTCTCTCTCTCTCGTTCTCTCTCTCTCTCTCTCTCTCTCTCTCTCGTTCTCTCTCTCTCTCTCTCTCTCTCTCTCTCTCTTACATTGAGGGACTCAGAGCAGCTAATAGTTCCCAACAATTTGCCATTCAAATTTAGGACAATGCGAACTCAAATCCATGAATATCAAGCAACACAAAGCATTTCTCAACAACTCAGAAAAGCAATACATGATAAAACAATATTAAAACCAGCTACATTAAAAACCAGGTTTACAGGTGGATCACGTATGCAACCTTTATGGGGCTACATAGACACACAAATATACAACTAAAAGTGCACCCAAATGTGCTTTTGCAAACACAATGGCATCGTACATACAACTCTGCTTCCACAACTTTGAAGTGAATGTGACTCTTGTGTGTTAGTTAACATGCTTACGCTTTATGGCATGGGGTGTTATATATAAATACAAGATGCAATTGGATCCCACCTCATGCATGGTGAGGAGAAAATAGATGAAGAGTTCCCATAATCCTAGAGGATCGGTTCATCATCCCAGGCAGAGGAAGGATGCGAGATGCAAGACCGGCAAAAAGGATGACTTCGGGCAGTGTGTCGGACTTCATCATACGAGGCAGGAAAGCCCCGCAACCCGCTTGCCTCCCTCCCTGCCATTCTCCCATCCTCAAATGTTGGTGCGTAAAACATCAGGCGTAAAACATTAAAGGGAGAAGGTCGCAGGGCCTGCCTACTATAGTCGCCATTTATTGAATGGTCACTTCTGAATGTCTACACAGCACCCAGGGATTTCTGGTCCTTATTATGGGGCAAACCAGGATAGATTGAAGGCCTGGCTGTGGGTCTTTGGGTCGGTGCAATGAGGCCAAATGGTGTCCTGGGATGGTTTTCAAGCAACTTTTAATGTGGATATAAGTGATTTCCCTGTTTGTATATATTTATGGTTTTATGAATGTTTGCCGTACGTATATATACGTTGTGCTCTGCCCTGAGTCCCCTGCGGGTGAGAAGGGCGGAATATAAGTGTTTTAAATAAATAAATGAATAAGTTTAGCTCCATACAAACACAATTCGGATAATGCCGTAGAGGTTGAGGAGAACTTTGGAGCAGCTCAAATACCCAGAATGCTCTGCTATAATAATAATGGGCAGAGCCCCTGTTTCAATGGCCTGCAGCAGGGAGTTCCACAGATAGCCCGAAAGTTGTAACATCGTTTCCTTCCATAGAAATACATTGTGTCCTTTTCTGCAATGTTTCCTGGCCACAAATAGGACCTTTTTCACATCAAACAGTTGAACTTTTCCCGTACCATATGAACTAACATTCGTAACCAGGCTCTTGCCAAAGAAAAATGCCCTTTTATGAAATAGAAACCCCAGGACTGGACTTTTGATTGCAAACATATATCTCTAAGGACTTTCTTTGCTCCATGAAAGAATAACCTCTGCCTGGACTCTCTCTCCCAAAAGGGAGATCCTGTTGTTTTCTCTTATGAAATGATGAATGTATCTCTCTGAGTTTGTTACCTATGTAACTTCATGAAATGCCTAGAAACTGTATAAGAGTATTATTATTTCCTTTTCCTTCTATCCTTGTATTTTAAATTGTAACTTCTGAATGTTTTGCCTTGATGAAATGTATTTTGTAACAAAGATGACTCATCCTGCCTGTAAAAAAGCCCCAGACATTAGAAAAATTCCAATAAGCCTCTGCAAGACTGAAGAGTGCTCATTAGCCTCCCCCAGGTATCAATGGTTATTTCAAAAGACAGGAAAAGCCACCTGGCCACATCCTTTGTATAACATGGAGGGTCGTTTCACAAGACTCAAACCCAGGACATAGCCAAATTGCTACACATATTTACTTAAGAAAGAACCTACAAATAGAACATGCCACTTAGGAAATGACAGACGGCCAGACCCATGACCCAAAACCATGAAAACCATTTGTTCCAAGGACCCAAACAATAGGTGGTAAGATTGCAGAACTGCAGGGGTCTTCCCTTGCCAATCGGACATGTTATAATCTGAAAACTTCATTAACACATCTTAGTCTTCAAAACCCTGACTCATTATTCCATTCATTCCCCCTCTTTCCTCCCATTGGCTTAGACCCACAGCCAATTGAGGCAAGCGGGCAGGAGTCTTGAAAAACTGATCTGTTTTGGAAAAAGTATAAAAACGTATGTATTACATGTATGCTTGGTACTAACATGGCCGAAGGATCGCGGTTGGTACCTCATAACCAGCTGGACTGAATAAAACTCAGTGGCTTTTCTTCAACCTGGTGAGATCTTTATTGGGAAATTTAGGTGAAAGGGGATTGGTTTGTTTTCTTTCTCACCAGGCCATTTTAAACCCTCTTTGGTGGGTCTAACTGGTTTGCCTTCAGGGCAAGACCCAAAAATTCTGTTCTCTAGCAGAGATATCTACAAGCAAATACTAAATAAATACAGATGAACAGGATTCAATAAGGTCAAAGCAGTTTGAGAATGCTTGTATCTTGCTAGATACATGGCCTGCTAGGTTTAGCGTATGGAAGATGCTCTATCACAATCTTACGCAGCTTCTCTCTTCCCCCCTCCCATTACAGGATCCTTGAAGTGAGGCTGGTAAATCCTCCCAAGGCTTAATGTTCTGCCCAGGTTTGGTTTTCTCTAAGTCCTGTGGGCAATAGAGACGGTGCTTTGGGGGGAAATCAATCATTTCGTCTCCCAACGAAACCCCAGTCCCCCCTGAGCTGTTATAACTTTAAGAGCATGGAGGAAAATGCTGGAAAGAGGTGACTGTGAGGGTCATGCGGCAGGTTAGGTGTGTCGTTCGAGAAGTGATGGGATCACATCTGGAACAGTTTGGCGAATGAATAAAACGGCCACGCTCATAGATCACTGCCCACCTTTCCGATCTGTGAGGGAAAGAGAAAATAAATTCTCTAATAACCTTGTAAAGCACATAAAAGATATTGAATACACTCCTGACATTTGTAGCTATAACTGACCATGTTAAATAATGGTTTCCAAAGCCACAAAGGGGGAGGGGAGGAAAGACTGACAGGCGGCATGAATATTCCTTGCAGAAAATAATCATCATTTTATGGGTTGTTTATTTGCTACTTCTTGGGTAGCTTGGAATAATATAATGTGGCATGCCTATCTGCGTGCGGCAGAACTATGGCTTTGGATCTCCTGTCCCTGCATGAGTCGGGGGGCCTAATTCGTACATCGGGGGGAATGGATTTCCCCTGTTGTGACGCAGCCCTGCCTTTCGCAGCAGCCGTGTCCTGCCTTCTGCAACTGGCATTAATATTGGATCCTGAAAAACAAGCTCTCTGTTGCGTTCCAAAGAGCTTAGGAAACCCAAGGGTCCGAAATCGCTTTCCGTGGGCCAGTCTGTTGCTGGCTATTGAATTAAGATAACTACAGGCTGCGTATTATTTTACTGGGCTATTAATAACAGGCCCCCGTGAATTGTAAAACATCAATGGAGGGGATTGAGTGACCTCAGTCACCCGCGACATGTGCAATGTTAATAGGAGTTTTGCAGAAAGGCATTTGGCAACGAGCAGCCTGAAACACCGGTGGGGAATTCCAAGGGAAGCCATTCAGAACCGATCCCTGGAGCCTCGTGGCCATCTTGGATACTTGGTGAAGTAAAATGCATTTACCTAAGAACAATGGAGGGCAAAACAAAACACAGGCCAGAGGGCTGGGGTGCCGCTCCCCCGACTTTGACACAGTTTATAGTGTGTGAAGGGGGGCAACTATGCTGCAGAATTAATGTGTCCGCTTATGGAAGGCTCCTGAACAAAACCACGCTCACTCGGGATATCCTGGGATAGGTAGTTTGTTGCTCTTCTACTCCACAGCAAGCAAAGCTAGAACTGAAGACTTCCGCCAGCGTTCCCTCTTAACCTGACCCTAAGCCTCAGCCTCAGCCTCAGCCTCAGCCTCAGCCTAATCCTTCTCCCACCTCCATTTGCTCTCCCCTGGAACTGCAATTCTCACCCCATTCCCACAGGAATCTTCACCTTTCCGCCAGGTGTCTTCCTTATCAGATTGTTATGGTCGAATCAGGAAGTCCCAAAACCAAAGGATCAAACAGTAGAGAGTCCCCAGCATTCCTCTTGGCCCATGGCCCAAGTTGCACCAGTACCAAAACTTTTTTCCTTTCTGCCCCACCAAATTCCATGCTCCTCAGCATCAACTTCATCCCTCCCAAGCAGCCCATCCACCATTGCCCCCCATCACAGCACTTCACACAGTAAACAACACATGGACATTTTAGAAACACATTGCAAAGCAATAGAAAAGGACACCTTTCCCCAGCACCCCTCAGCCCCACACATTGCAATGACATTTCCAACCCCATAAGCAAACCACATCCAGACAGAAGCAAATACATTCCCCCTTCCCCCAAGCCACAACAGCCAGGCGCCACGTTTAGCCTTGCTACATCTCATAGATTATGGACCTACAGAGACTCCCTTTCTGGATAAGCCGTGTCCGATGTTTTCCAGAGGGGTTTTGCCCAGATCGCAGGGGGACTCAAAGGGAACCCAGATCTTTTGGACTTTGGGAGATGCAGTTCGCTCAAGGACACAGATCATGGACTCATTTATTTCATTGCTTTTGGATTGGCCCCGTACAAGCGGGCTTGCCCAGGATTGGACATGGACCCCCTCCCCTGCATTATGGACTTTGTAGTCATCCAAGACACTTTTTCCAGTTGGACGTTTCCTGCTCTTTCCCCTTTTGCCTCATGACTTTGCCACCCCGTTGCACCCCAGGCCCCAAGGACTCTGCAGCTTCACAAGGACAGTGATGCCTCTGGTACTACAACTCCCATGAGCAGGGCCGTAGCCAGGATTTTGTTTCGGGGGGGGCTGAGTTTGTTTCGGGGGGCTGAGACTGGGTGGAAGAGGGTCTACCCTAGCAAACCTTTTGTATTGTTATCCCAATAACCCCATGAATGTGGGATATAATGAGCATGGTGATCAGATCATGATATGAATAAACATAACAGTTTAAATAATGTACCAGTAAGGCCTTTTCACAGACCACCCTGAGAATTTGGGGGGGGGGCTGAAGCCCCCTTAGCCCCCCCTGGCTACATGCCTGCCCATGAGGAAAGCAGCATTTTGCTGATTGTTTTGAAGATCATTTTCTCTGGGAAGGGGGGGGGGGCTGCATGGGATGATTGCTGGGGGGTCTCTCCTCTGTCTTGTCTATATTGTATCATTATGTGTTCCCCTTTTGTGTCACTGTAACGTTTAAGATAACGCCCTCAACCAGTGAGTTCCAGAGATTAACATATTGCAATATCTTTTCCCAGCCAAATTCCCTTGCACAAACCATATTTAAGGTAGATATCAATTCCTTCTCAGGTCTATCTGAACTCCATATTGATAATCTACCTGCTCATGTTCTTCCAGCCTCGGAGACTTTGGCCGCTGGATGGACATAGGCTCTAGCATTCCCAAACCTCATATTCATAAATATAGTTGGTCCAAATGGGCTTCGGAACCCCATTCCCAGCTGCTATAAGTATATTTCCTAGATCACTTTAAACTGAGGAACCATTTTTCCCGCTCAGCCAGTAACTCCCAAACAAAGGAAGCTCTGGCTTAGGACAAAGCCATTAAAGAATTCAAATTGACAAAAGACCAGGTGAGCTAGGAGCTCCAAAATGGACGCTCGCCCACCCCCTGGCAATATTTAAACAAAAGGTAACTTCCTCTTCACCCAGCCATTTCTTGGCATTCCTTTCCTGCCTCATGCAGCCCCGGTTTGATTGGCCTATTTTGAATTTAGGCGCAATTTTCTGGTTGGCTGGCCCTGGCCGGCTCCTTTGACAAACAACTGTAAGCAAGGTTCTAACCAATGACAGGAAGCCGCACGTTGGCAAGGTGTTACCGAAATATGGGTTAAAAGGGCCCTTCCCTAAAGGGGACAGAGCCCAGGCCACCCCTAAAAGACGAGGATCGAGGCCCAAATCTGGATGATCTTCCCAGAACTACAAATCCCAAAGTAACCCAGATCAATGCTCACCCAGACGGAAGAACGCCACTACCGAGAGAAGAATCTAATTCAGCTGAATAGGATGCAATGCCACGCCAAGGTTCCAAGGGCAAAACATAGTCTTTAATGGGAAAGCAGTCCAATATATAGAAAAGCAGTCATTTACATTTGAATCGGGCGCCCTTCCCTCCCACGTGTAGCCGCAGCTGATTGGCCGCGCTGTCAAAGTCAGCTGGGCCAGGAGGAGACCGGCGCGCTTTAACCAATAGGAGAAGGCGCACCAGAATTCAAACAAACCTATCCTGGCCGGCTATGCAGGGCGGGAAAGGACACAAAGGGAAAAACGGCTGGGTGGAGGAAGTAACTTGTGGCTGAATACCTCACGGCCGGAGGGCCCCCGATGTGGAAGCCCTCCTTCCTGTTTTATTGTTTGTCTTGAATTCCTTAATGGCAGTCTTTTGTCCTGGCCGAAACTCCTTTGTCTGGGAGTTTCAGTCTAGCAGGAGCATGGTTTCTCGGTTCAAAATGGCCAAATCATATGTTATTGCAGCCGGTAAGCGGGGTTCCGAAGCCCACTCTGGTCCAGCTATGGGGTGACTGTGTGACTTGGGGTTTGCCAGAGCCCATGATCCCTTGGGGGTCAAGCTTCGAGGCCAAGGGGGGACACGAGCAGGGGGGATCCAGGCCCATAATGGCGGAATCTATGTTCCACAGAACACCTGACCTCCCCCCCATATTGGCGAAAAGCATCATATGGCCAGAAAAATGTATTATTTGTTCACCAGGGGGACTCTCCGCAGAGGGAGTCCTGGCAGGGTTTGGAAGCATGGTTGCTCAGTTAAAATGGTCCGGAAAGGTAGCTATTGGGGCTGGCTGCGAGGGGTCCAGCTCGCATGGATCAGCCATGTTTTGGGTCCTGTTTACATGACCATTACATATTCCCTATCATTGGCCAAGCTCCGAGAATGACAGGGACATATGTGGGGGAGTCTTGGGCATAAAGAGTGGGCCTCACCCCACGAAGGAACCCAACGTCCCTCCCCCCAAGGTTATTATTTGTGCAAGGTAAAATGGGTAGAAACGTGGATTATTGTGCACTGTTAATCCCTGGAACTCTCTGCTGAGGGCTTTAACTTAGAAGTTACATTGACACAAAAAGGGAACACATAAGGGGTACAAAATAGACAAGGCAATACAGAGATCCCCAGCAATTATCCCCAGTACATTCCCATACAGTTCTTGCTCCCAGAGAAATGATCTTAAAAACAGGCAACACAATGCTGCTTTCTTCCTGGGAGTTGTAGTCCTCCACTGTCCTTGGGAACTGCAGAGCCTTTGGGGCTGGAGTGCCAAGCAGAGGCAACGTCATTGAGGGTCCATGATGTGAAGGGGGAAAGCAGGAAATGTCCAACTGAAGAAACGTCCTTGGGGAAACTATAAAGTCCGTGATCAGGGGGGAGAGTCTGAGGGTAGGGATCCTGGTTGTGCCCGCTTGTTTGGGGTTGAGCTCAGAGCAGTGAGAATAGCAGTAAGATAGAGTCCATGATCAGTGTCCTTGGGTGAACTTCAGGTCCCAGCTGGCACAGACCTGGGTTAGGAGTTCGAGGCCTCCCTACTCGCATAGATCCCTTCCCAGAACCCTCCTGAAGGCGATCCACCGAGGCAAAGGCATCTTCCCTCCCCCCATAGTCCATGGTTGTTCTTTTGGTCCCCTCTGGCAGTTTCCAGCCAGGGAAAGGGACCTTGAGTTCGTTCAAGAAAGAAGTGGTCAAAAAGCAGAGAGAAATGAGTTCGGGTACTTGGGCTCCAAGCTCCCCGTGTTGGCAGAAGGTTTAGGGTGCCTTTCCCCCCCTTCAGGATCCCTATAGTCCAAAATCGCCGATTTGCTGCCGGTTTTGGATTCACTATTGCTGCTGAGTCTATGGGACTTAATGCGAAAAAAGGTGGGGGCCGATTGTCCTCAGATGAACTGAGCGCGCCAGCGGCAGATTCCAGGCCGCTGGTTGCGAGCGGCTGCTTTCCTGGGCTTCCCTCAGGCATGGGAGGGAAAACGGGGAGAAGAAAGAGTGGAGACAAGATAGGAGGAAGAGGCAGAGTGTTTTGGGACGACAACGGGGCAAATCGGGGAAACTTTTAAAACGGTGGATACTGAATCCATTGGTTCCTATGGAGATCTCACTTATCCGTGGATCGCTCCGCTCCTAGCCCCCACCTTCGGCAAGGGCCCCCACTTTTCCAAGATGGCGTTGGGGCGGGCGAGTCTGCAGAGGTGCGTCTCGCCCGCGCGGCCCCCCTAGTGGCCAGAAGAGTCGGACCAGTCTAGGAAGGATGTAAGAGAAGGTAGGAACAAAGGGGAAGGGTCTTGTTTATTGTTTTGTTTGTTTTTGGAAGTGTTTGGTTTGTTTTGGGTTTTTTCTTTTTAGCGGTAGAGGGAGGGACGGGCGTTTCGGCCCTAGTGGTGGGTGGTGGTACTGCAGCGGCCTTGCACAGACCTGAGTGGAGATTAGCCAGTCTGTTGTGGCTTGGCAGGAGGATTGAGAGTTTGTTATTTTTGAGCAGGAGTTGGCTTATGGGATTGTGAGGGTTATGGCAATGTGTGAGGCTGTGTGGGCGCTGGGAGAAATGTTCTATGCTATTGTTTTGCAATGTTATGTGAAGTATTTCTAATGTATGCATTGGTGCTCTGTGGACTGAATGGGAGGGAAAATGTATTTGGCTTCTTGTCTTGCTGTGGGCTGTTTTCTGGGGTCCAATGTGTTGTTGCCTTGTGTGGGGTTCTGGTGGTGCTGGGGGGAATGTCCTGGTTTTATTGTTATGCTGTTTGATGTTTGCTAAAATGTCTTTTATGTACTATTGGCTGTGTAAATGTTGTGCAGATGGGGTGAGGGGAAGCAATGGTGGCTAGGCTTAGGAGGAGGGACGAAATTGGTGTTGTGATGTATGGAACTGAGTGGGGCAGAAGGAAAAAAGGTCTGGTACTGGTGCAACTTAGGCCATGGGCCAAGAGGAATATTGGGGACTCTCTGCGGTTAGATCTCCTGGATTTGGGCTTCCTGATTCGACCATAAAGGGAGGAGCTCAATTCAAATGTAAATGACTGGTTTTCTATATATTTGTGTGCACAACCCATTAAAGACATGTTTTGCCTTTGGAACCTGGCGTCTGGCATTTCATCCTTATCAGCTGAATAAGACTCTTCTCTCGGTATTTGGCGTTCTTCCTAATCTGGGTGAGCTTTGATCTGGGTTACGGTGGGATTTGTAGTTTAGGGAAAATCATCCAGATTTGGGCCTTGATCCTCGCATTTTAGGGGTGGCCTGGGCTCTGTCCCCCTATGGGAAGGGTCCCCTATATTCTGTCGTTCGGTAACATTGTCTGGTGTGTCCAAGCGGTTTGTTGATCTAACTGCTTTGGGCACAACCTGACACAATGTGGTTTGACACTAATTCAGTGCTATGGACTTAGAGGAGTTCTGGTTTTGCAAGGTTTTTTGGTCTTCTTTGCCAAATAGTGCTTTTTTTGACAATGAATCTCCACGACCATTTGGGAAATAGAATCCATAACCTTTTGGGAAAACCACTGGCCACAGGAAAGGCATGAGCTTGATAGAAGTCACAACCTTTTTGGGAAAATGGTGTTCACCAGTATACATGCAAGGCAGCAACGTCTCCCAGCTGTTAAACAGATGTACCTAGGTATGTC
Organism: Anolis apletophallus; assembly: GCA_030556195.1. Classification (NCBI taxonomy): domain Eukaryota; kingdom Metazoa; phylum Chordata; class Lepidosauria; order Squamata; family Anolidae; genus Anolis; species Anolis apletophallus. The sequence continues at coordinate 44,500,274 of JARBWK010000016.1, forward strand.
TTTGAACTGTTAGGGACAAAAATGCACAAAACACATATATATTCAGCAGTGCTCCTTAAAGTTGCCCAAAAACATCTACTCTCCCTTAAAATGTATTTGTCTTTAAATCACGCTCTCAAGAGAGAAAAGAATCAGTCTTCTTTAAAAGTAACAGCGTTGGTTTACTCACAAAGTTTCATGTATACAGCATACAGGCACATTGCTTATGAAGCAAGTTACAATTAAGTAGTTTCTCTGTAAAGGTCACAGGACATCGTCCTTAGAATAAATAGTGCACATTTATCTATTTATTATTTCACTCTCTACCCCAGACGGGAGACTCAGGGCGGCTAACAACATTTCATAACAACAATAAACAACAATTACATTGTAAAATACATTAAAATAGATTAACCTATTAAATAACACTGTCCCCCGAGATCACTACGCTCCGAGGATGCTAATTTGTTAGAGATACCCTCGGCGAAATCGGCTAAACTGACATCTACCCGCCGGAGGGCGTTCTCCGTTATAGCTCCTACGCTGTGGAACGCCCTCCCGGCTGGAACGCGGGCTATAAAGGACCTGCTCCCGTTTAGACGCGCCTGCAAAACTTATTTGTTTAAGCAGGCCTTCGGTGAGTAGGTCCTGCCCATGTTCTGCTTTAGCCGCTGTCCTGGGGTGTCACGCTATCTAATTTCTGAACTGTACCTGGGGGTTTTGTATTTTGCTGTTTTAACTGTTTAATTGTCTTAGATGTTTCATCGCATTGCTTGTGTGTAGTTGTACCTTCGGTTCCTGTGAGCCGCCGCGAGCCTCAGGGAGTCGGCGGCATAGAAACCCGAATAATAATAATAATAATAACAACATTAATTAAACAAAACACACTCCAGTTCCATATTCAAGTTAACTATGTCAATAGTCTTATCATCAAGTAATGTCTGCCATTTGTCCAGTATCTAACTCAATGCCTGGTCCCACAGCCACGTCTTTACCTTTTTTCTGAAGGAAAGGAGGGAAGGCGTAGATCTTATTTTGCTGGGGAGCGAGTTCCACAGGCGAGGGGCCACCACCGAGAAGGCCCTGTCCCTCGTCCCCACTAAACGTATTTGTGACGAAGGTGGGATCAAGAGCAGGGACTCCCCAGAAGATCTTGAATTTCGAGGTGGGACATAAGGGGAGATACATTCAGACAAGTAAGCTGGGCCAGAGCGTCTCTCTGTCTGAAAATCTAATAAGTCTCTAAGCATATTGTTCCTGCATTGATGTCTAAAGGCTGATCTAAAATGGAGTCTGAGTCCTGGGCATGTCTAGTCCTTATCACATGGTCTGCAGCCCCTCCCACAACAGGTTAGGTAAAATTGCAAACCAGTAAAGGTAAAGGTTTCCCCTTGACATTAAGTCTCATCATGTCCGACTCTCTACTGTTTCACCTGGAAACATTGCCGGTGTGTTATCAAAATGTTCAAACAGTTCTAGGCTTGTATTTTCTTCATCTATTGCAGTTCCTCTGATGTTGACTTTAGTTTTGCTCATCAAAATAGGTCACATGCCTGACATTCTCCAGTATTTGACTTTAACCTCATGATTCTGCATCCTTTGGTTCCACTTGCATGTCTGATCAGAATTGTTTGTTCAGCAACTGTTTGGCGTACTTCCGATTTGGGTGAGAATATTGCTATTGGACCTTGTGGGATTTGTAGTTTTAGGAAGATCACCCAGACTTTGGGCCTTGATCCTTGCGTTTTAGGGTTGGCATGGCCCCTGTCCCCTTATGGGAAGGGTCCTCTATATTTCCATCGTTCGGTAACACAGACTGCAGGATACTGTTTTTGATGTGTTGCCAAAGCGCTGTAGGAGAAGAATCTGAAGGGTGGTCTTCAAGTTTTGTTTGCAGATTTGCCTGGAAGTTGACTCTCACAACAGCCTGTTGAAGATTGTTGACTTGGAGTCTCCTCTTTAAGATGCCACCCCTCTTAGGTTTGAGGTTAAGGTGTAGATTTAGTTTACATCTTACAAGGCGATGGTCTGTTTCACATTCTTCACTGGGCATCACTCGAGTATGACGGACATCAGAATGTTTCTTTGGCGCACTAAAACATAGTCAATGAGGTGCCAATGCTTGGATCGGGGATGCATCCAGGTGGTCTTCAAACTATCTTTCTGCTGAAAGATAGTGTTTGTAATAGTCAGCTGCTGTTCTGCACAAAGCTCTAGCAGGAGGCGTCCATTATCATTACAGTTTCCAACACCGTGCTTGCCTAATACACCTTTCCAGGCTTCAAAGTTTTTTCCTACTCTGGCATTGAAATCACCAAGGATAATGATTTTATCTTCTGCAGGGACCTTTTGTATGAGGTGACGCAGGTCTGAGTAGAATTTGTCTTTCTCCACAGGGTCAGCTTGCATAGTTGGGGCAGATATACTGAAGAGAACAGCATGTGGGAGTTAAACTCAATTTGACAACAAATAACAACATCTGAGGCCTGTGCTAAAGTCTTTTAAGTGTCCAGTAAAGGCTTTTCTTACTGTGTGTATATTTACTGTTTTTCACTAATGCCTAATTATTTTCAGCGCTCCCCTTCTCCCTTTTCATATGTACTGTATACAGTATGTAGTGTTTTTACTACAATGTGCCCAAGAAATGGTGAGTTGAGCTATAAAAAGCGGAAAGTCTCGGATTCCTCCACCAATGTAATGAGAGCGCTAAATCTCTTGGGCAGGACTTCCCCTTCCCTAGACGGCATTGGAGGTCAGCCAAAGGTGTGGCATCTGGAGGCCTTGGTGCATATCCACCAAATCCGAGGGAGGCCATTACCATTGTGAGATGTAGCACTGGCATCACTTCTAAGGCTGAGGAAATGCTCTCCCCCCCCCAATAAAGCAATCCCCATGACTGTTTTCAGTAATGCGCGTATGCTTTCCATTACTTCCTTCTTTCTTCTGAAGGCCCAGCGGGTGGGGGGTGCAGCGTTTTGGATGTGTAAGTGAGAGAGAAGGGGGTCTGCGGAGGGGTGTTGTTGGCAGGAGGAATGGCTGCCTCGATGTGAGTAATGAGGTAATTTCCCCGACTTCTCTCCTGCCTTCCATGTGAAATAAGGAAAGTTGGCCACTCCAAAAACATTGTGGAGGGACTCTAAAATTGTACTGATTTATGCTTTGTAATGTTTTCAATACTCTGTAAATTAAGTTTGAGTTCCTGGGCAGATTTCAAGAAGTAATTGTATATGTTCCCAGCCAAGGACCAGAAGACCATTGTGCTTTTGTTATCGAACGGCCGCCAATCCCCAGCCAGCAGTCCGACAACCGGGCAAGCCCGCGGACCGACCACGGGGCAGAGCCCGCGAGGGTTCAGTTAACCTGGCGAGCCCGGAGCGATTAGGTCCTCGTAACCTACCCACCTCCCGGAGATCCAATTATGCTCACCAATCTGCAAGGTAGATGCCACGAAATTGTTTTATTCTGCTCAGCTGAGAGGATGCGAACCGCAATACCCTGATTCCCGCAAGGAACGCATGCATATACATTCAAAACATTGGTTTTTAAAGGTTACAGAACTGTCAAAACAATTGAATTTCCCGCCTGCCCCCTTCTGGGCCGGCTCCGCCTATGATTGGCCGGAACGTCGAGACCAGCTGATGGGCGGGAAGTTGACCGGCTCCGGGGAACCTATCAGCGCTCACTCCTATACGCCCTCCTAGCCAATCAGAGGTCTGGGGCCATATATGGTATGTCCGGGAAGGGAAGCTTAGACGGAAATCGCTGTCAATAATGGCATGTGGGTATAACAAAAGAATCCCTTTCGGGTAAACGACCCGAGTGATATCTGGAGTGATAGGATTAGTGGAGTTGACGTTTCATTCATGGGAATGAAAAGGAAAAAGGGGAAGAGATCTGATGACAGAAACTCACTCAGACCTTTTGGTGACAAAAGGATTATTTTGGGTCACACCTGGGTTCCGAGGCCAGCTGTGAGACCCACTATGAATAACAAACTTGTATTGTCCATGTCCCAAAGGCGGATTAAGTTTGACGACTCAGACGGACGAAACCCGCTTTGGGCTGACGGAAATGTGGGGCGTAAGACTAGGGCTCAGCTGATCCATAACAAGACTTTCCGTCAGAATAACGCATGCAATATGAATATGGTGATCCACAAAAGGTTTTGGGAAAAACAGGCTTCAGTTACATTTCTTCCTAGCGAAACACAGTAAAACATTCTCAAGGCAGTCTTTCTTAACCAGGCAAAAGGGGGAGGGGAAGGTTTACATGGGGTCAGGGGGCAAGGAAACAATATTGTACAGAGGTACAGACACAGGGATGAACCTTTATTATGATTTATGATTTCCTGATTCCTGATGCCAACCCAACATAGACAGAGGCGGCCTCCTGCTCCACAGGCCAATTCCTTCTCAAAACTTTCTTCTGGGCCCAGAGGCGTCCCAAGAGTGAGAGGAGAGGAATAGGGGGAAATAAAGATAGAAGGAGAAAAAGCAAAGATGAGTTCTTTTCCTCCCTTCGGGGGTCTCGAACCCGGGACTCCCATCCCGAGCGGTCTTGGCTCTGCCGCCTGAGCCACCGCATCTTTTCCTTTTGATGTGGTTCTCCTCGCAGTCTTAAGGCGCCCGGGGAGACGGGAGAAGAGAAAAAAATAAAGAAACTCAGGAGAAATAGGGAAAAGTCAGAAGGAGGAAAGAACCCTTTGAACAGACTCCAGCGGGGCTTAGGGAAGGGGCGTGGGGGTTTTCACCCGGGAACAGGCGTGCATGCTGGAGTTGGGACTTGTTCACTCGCGGAACGACCTGCAGCTTGAGAACTGTTGCCCTCGGCAACAAATCCCCCCTTAGAGGCTAAAGCAAACTAGGGGCCGTCCCCTAGTTGCGGTAAGCCTCTATTGCCACGTTGTACCCGTCGAGGGGCAGCATGACCATCTGCTCGGAAGGTTTCGGCCGGAAACTTTGGAGGCAATTTCGGAGGAGGGCGAGGAGGCAGGAGCCACCGCACCCCAAGAGGAGAAGGAGGAAGAGGGCTCCCAGGAAGATCAGGAAGCCCTTCCTCAGCCAGTCGAAAGAGGGGAGCCAATCAGTGAGAAAAGACAAATCAAAGCCAATTTCTTTCTTGATGTTGGTGGCGATTTCAGTCATACCCTGGATGTCTCGGTTAATAGATGCTGTCCTGTCACTTAAGTTGAAACAACACATCCCATGGACCGCGGAGCACGACAGATGGTGTTTTAATAATAGGAAATCTATAGCTGCCCTGTTCTCAAGAACCGCCTCCCTTAGCTCAGACATCTCAGAGGCCATAGATGCAAGAGCATGGGAAGTGAAGTTTATGTTCTTCACTAGGGCGCAAGCCAGATGCTTGACAGCCCGGTAGTTCATAGCAGCAGCAACACCAGGAAGGAACACTGCAGTGGCCACAAATCTGGGGACCCCGGCCAGAATAACAGAGGGGTCGCAATCTGGATCTAAACTTTGGGAGGATCTAGCCCGACGATGGAGAGTGTGTGCCAACTCTACATCCCTTTTTGAGGGCATGAATAGGGTTAGTTTCCCCAAAGCACAGGTGCCCAGAGTGGACTGTGCTGGGAGATATGAATAAGCCATATTCCCACATATGAAGAACCAACCAAGGGGCAATTTGATGTACCCTGGGGCAGGAGCCACAGAGTAGGTGTAAGAGCAATTTAGTAGATTGTCTCTGGGCAAATGGTGGCACACAGGGCCTAAACATTGAGAAATTTGGAAGCACTGCTTGGCAGGAAGGATATGGGCCAATCTCATCGCTATCATGCCTGGTTCCTTCTCAGGGACCGTCATCTTCCATTTCCACATGTCCTGGAAGGAGACCGGTCGGTTGGGCATGGCAACCCAAGGGGTGAGCTCCCTAAACGTTTCCAAGTCCGATGGTACGCCAATAAGACAGGTAGAGAACAGATCAGTAGCCGAGACACCACTGGCTAGACAGAAATCAGTGACATTCAGAACCTTGGTGGCAACCTGTTCCCAAAAATTGGTTTTGGAAGACAGCCAATCGGTGAGGTAAGGGGAGGCATGGAGGAGGACGGGCGAGAGCCCCAAAAGAAAAACCAAGTGAATCGACATGACAGAAGGAGAGGAGAGAGGGAGAGAGAGCGAGAGCCTCTGGACCCCGAAGGTGGAGAAAACTTACTTTATCAACGTGCAGGAGGCAAAAGAGGAATTCTCTCCTCTGCGGCGGCTGGGCTGACAGCGGGAAACCGAAAGCAAACACGTGTGTACCAAAAAAACAGCTGATTTTGACAAGAGTTCGAGGCTTTGACAGGAGTTTGACACTGACAGCTGTCAAAGAACCCGGAAGTGTGCGAAAAGTGGGATCCCGCGGTGTCAGGGAGGGGAAACTTGGGGAGACAGGCCAGCGGCTGGTTCTGGAACAGACGAAGAAAAGTTCTTTTCTACTTAAGAGTCCGGTTGTTGGGCGGGGGGCCGGGCAGGGTCGTCTCTAGGTGCTTTCCGGAACAGCAACCTAAATCCTTCCCTGGGCTCAACGGACCAATCGTCCTGGGCGTCCTCCTTCTCCGCTGGTTCCGGTGCAGGGGCTTGTTTCAACCTGGTGTGGTGGACCCAAGCCTTTATTCCCGAAACCTTGGCTGCGGTGTTGGTGGTGAGGAGGATCTGGTGAGGCCCGACCCACTTCTCCTGGAGCGGCTCTGACTTCCACGTCCGGACCAGAACCCAATCGCCGACTGACAGGTCGTGTACCGGGCCGTCCAAGGGGATGGGGGAGTGTGGCAGGAGATACCTATTAAGAGAGGAAAGAGTAGAGGTGAGAGAGGCTAACCTAACCCTGACAGCTTCGGACCCGACCTCATGGAGATGTTCCGCCTTCAAGGGGACCCTAGAGGAAGGAAAAGGTCTCCCATACAAGATCTCAAAGGGGCTCAATCCCAACACCCCCCTGGGAGCTGCTCTAATCCTAGTCAGGGCAAGGGGCAGCACATCAGGCCAAGGCAGGCTGGTTTGTTGGCAGAGTTTGGCAAGCTGTCTCTTCAAAGTCTGGTTCAGTCTTTCAACCTTCCCACTCGATTCCGGATGCCAGCTGGTGTGGAGATCCCACTGGATCTGGAGTGCCCGCGAGACCTGTTGGGTGACCTGGGAGACGAAGGAAGCCCCGTTGTCCGAAGAGATGCATGACGGAAGTCCGAAGCGCGGGATGATGTGATTGAGGAGGGCTTGGCTGACCTCTCTTGATGTGGAAGTGTGACAGGCAAAGCCTCCAGCCACCCGCTGTGACCGTCGACAAACACCAGCAGATAGCGGTGGCGCCGGCTGGATGGCAATTCGGCAAAGTCCACTTGCCACACTTCCCCGGGTTCCAGACCTGTCTTCACGTGACCAGTCGCTGGTTTCCTCTGGATCTTGGGGTTGTTCTTGAGGCATATGAGGCACCGGCGGCAGGCCCAGATGGATTGGAGAGCCATCCGGGGGCCCACGAACAATGTCCTTAGATGTTCAAGCATGGCATCGTGGCCCCAGTGGTGCTCTTGTGGAGGCGCAAAGCAACCTCCCGCATCAGAGAGTCTGTGAGGAGCAAGCGCCCTTGCCCATCTTGCCACCAACCGTCCCGCTGGCTCATACCCTCCTTCCTTGCAAACTCATCATCCAAAGTCCCGTACAAAGGCAAGGTAGAGACGGTGGTGTCCGGGATGAGGGCCCCTTGGAAAGGGGGCACCGGTTGGCAGCTGATTTGGCGGCGGCATCTGCTCTGCGGTTCCCCCTAGCGGCGTCCTGGTCCCCGGCCTGGTGTCCTCGGCAGTGGATGACAGCAACGGCGGAGGGTTTGCAAACAGCGTCCAAAAGCCTCAGGATCTGATCTGGATATTTGACAGGGCTGCCGGTTGTGGTCAGCAGCCCTCTCTCTTTCCAGATGGCTCCGTGGGCATGAAGCACGTTAAAGGCAAACCGAGAGTCCGTGAAGACGTTTATAGTTCTCCCAAGGCCCAATTCCAAGGCGCGAGTCAAAGCAATCAGCTCGGCCAATTGGGCCGATGTTCCGACCGGCAGGGGTTCCGCTTCAACAGTGTCCCACAGAGTTACCACTGCATAGCCGGCTCTCCGTTGTCCATTCTGCACGCTGCTGCTGCCATCCGTGAAGTACTCCAGGTCTGCTTGCTCCAGGGGTTGGTCCTTGAGGTCAGGTCTGGAAGAGTAGGTCTGCTCGATGGTGGCGATGCAGTCATGGGGCTCAGCTTCGTCTCCGTCGGTCTCGATGGGCATCAGGGTGGCGGGGTTGAGGCAGTTCGTGGTGGTCAAGGTGAGGTCGCCCTGGTCAATGAGGAGGGCCTGATACCTGGTGAGCCGGCTGGTTGACAGCCAATTGGTCCCTTTCGCGTCCAAAACAGTCAGCACACTGTGGGGAACATAAACTGTCATTGGCTGGCCCAGGGAGAGTTTCCGGGCCTCCTCTGTCACCAGTGCCGTGGCAGCCACTGCCCTCAGGCAGGCAGGCCACCCGAGACTGGTGGGATCCAGGCGTTTGGAAAAGTATGCGACCGGCCTCTTGGTGTTCCCCAAAGGTTGGGTCAACACCCCCGCAGCCACCCCCCTTCGTTCGTGCACAAACAGGAAGAAAGGTTTTGACATATCTGGGAGTCCCAGGGCAGGGGCAGAGACCAAAGCCTTCTTGATGTTTTGGAAGGCCGTCCGGCACTCGGCCGTCCAGGTGAGGAAACTTTCAGGACCCGTGGTGGCCTCGTACAGTGGCCTGGCCATGATCCCAAAGTTAACTAGCCAAATGCGACAGAACCCGACCATGCCGAGGAAGCCTCGCAGCTGTTTCTTAGTCCTGGGCTCCTGCATCCTGCAAATGGCCTCCTTCCGCTCAGGTCCTAGTGCCCTCTGCCCCTCCGAGACATCAAACCCCAGATACCTCACAGTTTCTTTGCAGATCTGGGCCTTCTTCTGAGAGACTTTGAAGCCGGTCTCTGCCAAGTAGTTGAGCAGGCTGATGGTTAGGCGTGTGCAAGTCTCCCGATCCACTGCACATAGAAGGAGATCGTCTATGTATTGGATCAGAACCCCCTGCTCACGATCCGGCCACTTCTCCAACTCCGAGGCGAGGCATTGGCTGAAGATGGATGGACTGTTCAAAAAACCTTGCGGAAGGACCTGCCAACACAGTTGCCGAGGCCTGCCCCCATCTGCCCCTTCCCACTCAAAGGCAAATATTTCCTGGCTATCAGGGTCAAGGGGAATAGAGAAGAAAGCATCACGGAGGTCAAGCACAGAGAAGAAACGAGAGGAGGGAGGAATAGCAGAGAGAATTGTGTATGGATTTGGGACCACAGGATGGAGTTCAACTGCGATGGCATTGATGGCCCTCAGGTCCTGCACAAAACGGAACTGGTCCGTACCGGCCTTCCTGACGGGCAAGACCGGGGTGTTGTAGGGGGAGGAGCACTCTCGGAGGAGAGAATGCTCCAGGAAGTTATCTACGATGGGCTGGAGACCCTTTCGGGCTTCCAAGGGGATCCTATACTGGGGAATCCGGGGCGGCTTGACGTGGGGCTTCAGGGCGACATGGACGGGGGTGATGTTCTTGGCCCTCCCTGGGACCCCATCTGCCCAGACCCGGGGATCAACAAGGCGGAGGACTCGGTATGGGACAGGTGGGGAGGCTGGCTCTGGCTGTCCAAGCAAGAATGCCTGGGCTCTCCAAGCCTCTTCAGGGGGAACAGACATGGTGATCTTATCGGGCCCAAAGGCCAACTTAGCCCTGATCTTACACAAAAGGTCTCTCCCCAGGAGAGGGACCGGGCATTCGGGCATGTAGAGAAACTCATGGGAAAGAACCCTCCCCCCAACCTCACATTCCATGGGCTTGAGGAAGAACCGCTGGGCTGTCTTCCCTGAGACTCCCACCACCCGAGTTTCCCTTGATCCCAACTCCGTTCCCCGGAAACCCTCGGTGACCACTGAGTGGGTTGCCCCACTGTCCAAGAGGAAATCCACCGACTTTCTCCCAAACTTAAGGGGCACCACAGGGTCGGCAGGGGTCAAAACTATCTCCCCTCCTAGTCACAACACCCGGGTCCTAGAACCCGCGAAACTCCCTCCCGGGGGGTGATCTTCCTTGGGACAGTGCCGCCTGATGTGCCCCAGTTCCCCACATCCAAAACATCGAAACTCCCCGGATCCCCCGAAGCGAGGGCGCCCCCCAAAATCCCGGCTCCCCCGTGCAGGCCCCCGATCCGCCAGGGCGGCTACCACACAAGCAACCTGGCTCTCGGTCTGCACTTTCCGGTCCCGTTCTTCCTTCTCCACCGCGGCGTCTTCTCGGTTGTGGAAAACCTTAAAAGCAAGATCTATTAGGTGGGAGATGGGCTGGCTTTCCCCGCACTCCAGCTTCTGGAGTTTGAGGCGGATGTCCCTGGTGGATCTCCCAATGAAGAGAGAGTTCAGGGTCTTGGCATACTGGGGGTCCGCAGGATCCATGTTAGTATACTGGCGGGAGATCTTACAGATCCGCTCATACCAATCGGAGGGGCTCTCCTCTGGCCCCTGCTTCAGTTCGTAAAATTGTGATTTTCCCGCTATCTCATCCCAATTCGCCAAGACCTTGCCTACCGGTGTTTCCTCTGGGATGAGGCGCGTTTTACGACTAGAGCAAGCTCCCATGTTAATGGTAAGCCCTCGGACCCGTGGCCGATTAAGGGGACGCCTGGCGACAGCCGTACCAGCTCAAGGATCCCCACGGTTCGGTACCAGTAACTTGAGAGGCCAATCACCTGAGGAAATCCAGACAGGAGCTCGGGCCTAATGCACTGGCTGCTTCCTTCCTTTCCTCAGGCCCGTAACCGCAAGATTGGACTGCCCTCAGCCGCCCTGAGCGCCAGATGTTGCCGCCGGGACGCAGGACCTTTTGTTACAGGACGCCCGAAGATCCACGCAGGGATCAACCAGTATCCGTCAACCTACGCATGGGGCGACGTTTCCCGGCTGCTTTTTACCGGTTTTCAATTTCGGTGGCACTACCTTTGGGAGTCAAGGTGCTCCCCGGCTCCTTTGGCCAGAACTTGAAGACCAGCCAGATGTTTGGGGATACGATTTGAGCGAGTTTAAGACTCTGAACCCTGGATGAAGGCGTCCCTTCCCAGGAACCCAATCGCTTCCCCAAATAGTCTGGTCGAGAAGTCCTTGGACCAGGTGCCTTCTGGAAATTTAGTTGTCCCTAAAATTTAGTCGGAAGTTCCTTCCAGAAGGGTCCCTTCGTGGTCGCCAAAATCTGTTATCGAACGGCCGCCAATCCCCAGCCAGCAGTCCGACAACCGGGCAAGCCCGCGGACCGACCACGGGGCAGAGCCCGCGAGGGTTCAATTAACCTGGCGAGCCCGGAGCGACTAGGTCCTCGTAACCTACCCACCTCCCGGAGATCCAATTATGCTCACCAATCTGCAAGGTAGATGCCACGAAATTGTTTTATTCTGCTCAGCTGAGAGGATGCGAACCGCAATACCCTGATTCCCGCAAGGAACGCATGCATATACATTCAAAACATTGGTTTTTAAAGGTTACAGAACTGTCAAAACAATTGAATTTCCCGCCTGCCCCCTTCTGGGCCGGCTCCGCCTATGATTGGCCGGAATGTCGAGACCAGCTGATGGGCGGGAAGTTGACCGGCTCCGGGGAACCTATCAGCGCTCACTCCTATACGCCCTCCTAGCCAATCAGAGGTCTGGGGCCATATATGGTATGTCCGGGAAGGGAAGCTTAGACGGAAATCGCTGTCAATAATGGCATGTGGGTATAACAAAAGAATCCCTTTCGGGTAAACGACCCGAGTGATATCTGGAGTGATAGGATTAGTGGAGTTGACGTTTCATTCATGGGAATGAAAGGAAAAGGGGAAGAGATCTGATGACAGAAACTCACTCAGACCTTTTGGTGACAAAAGGATTATTTTGGGGCACACCTGGGTTCCGAGGCCAGCTGTGAGACCCACTATGAATAACAAACTTGTATTGTCCATGTCCCAATGGCGGATTAAGTTTGACGACTCAGACGGACGAAACCCGCTTCGGGCTGACGGAAATGTGGGGCGTAAGACTAGGGCTCAGCTGATCCATAACAAGACTTTCCGTCAGAATAACGCATGCAATATGAATATGGTGATCCACAAAAGGTTTTGGGAAAAACAGGCTTCAGTTACATTTCTTCCTAGCGAAACACAGTAAAACATTCTCAAGGCAGTCTTTCTTAACCAGGCAAAAGGGGGAGGGGAAGGTTTACATGGGGTCAGGGGGCAAGGAAACAATATTGTACAGAGGTACAGACACAGGGATGAACCTTTATTATGATTTATGATTTCCTGATTCCTGATGCCAACCCAACATAGACAGAGGCGGCCTCCTGCTCCACAGGCCAATTCCTTCTCAAAACTTTCTTCTGGGCCCAGAGGCGTCCCAAGAGTGAGAGGAGAGGAATAGGGGGAAATAAAGATAGAAGGAGAAAAAGCAAAGATGAGTTCTTTTCCTCCCTTCGGGGGTCTCGAACCCGGGACTCCCATCCCGAGCGGTCTTGGCTCTGCCGCCTGAGCCACCGCATCTTTTCCCTTAGATGTGGTTCTCCTCGCAGTCTTAAGGCGCCCGGGGAGACGGGAGAAGAGAAAAAAAATAAAGAAACTCAGGAGAAATAGGGAAAAGTCAGAAGGAGGAAAGAACCCTTAGAACAGACTCCAGCGGGGCTTAGGGAAGGGGCGTGGGGGTTTTCACCCGGGAACAGGCGTGCATGCTGGAGTTGGGACTTGTTCACTCGCGGAACGACCTGCAGCTTGAGAACTGTTGCCCTCGGCAACACTTTGAGGCTGCCACTCACGTCAAGGAGTCCGGATATACTTTGCATCCCGTGGTATACTTAAAGTAAGGAGGAACAACAGGCCTTGCTTTGGCGCATCCACAGCTGCTCAAGGATACTTTGCGATACTGGCAATTCTTCAGGACTTTGCAGATCTCGTTCCCAAAATGTATTTGCAATTTAAAGCAGCATGTTCCTTGGGGCCAGGCATGTAGCTGGGGGGGCTGTAGGTGGTCCACGAGAAGGCCTTTTATTCAACTGTGTGGAAGGGGCCTGAGTTCAAAGCAGATATCGTGGGATTTTCTGTCTTGATATTCTGCATCTGCATGCAGAGGTGTCCAATCCACTGAAGGGAGGTTGGATGCCACGTCTCTATGGCAAGGGGTCAGAAGCAAGAGTAAGGTCCCGAAAAGCATTGTCGCTCCACTTCCTTGTCCTAGCAAGAAATCTCCCACCAAATAACCCTATAGTTAGTGCCTATACTTGTTCCCACTGTTCCGGCTTCGAAAGGGGTTCTAGGTGTCCCCTCCTTTCCCATTCCTCCTCTTCCGTGCCATTGCTGCCGCCACCATCAAAGCAGCTCCTGTTGGCTCTGGGGGTCAGCAAAGCACATGCCATCTAACCCTGTTGGAGAGCCATTTCAACAGAGGTAAAATAATTAATGTGAGACCAAGTTGGGAGTACCTTGGCCAATTCTCTCGGCATTACTTCGAGAACGAAGATTCAGGAAGGACTCATCCCACGCTTTTTACAAGCGCGTTGATGACTAAAAAGGCCAATCTGAGATAGGCAAGTTCGGTTGCAGAAAGCGCAGCAGAAAGTCTCCTTGGGTGATGTTTTTTTCAAGTTGCGGTTCTTTCTGCGTTGTCGTTTCTCTTCGAGACCCATTCGCCGTGTCTTCTCGAAAGAGGCCACAGCATTGTGGATAGTGCGTCTCCATGTCTCCCGATGTGAGGCCAGGGTGGACCATTGTTGGTGATCAATCTGGCCGAGCCTGAGGTGTTGTTTCAGGGAGTCCTTATATCTCTTTTGGGGGGGCGCCTCTCTTGCGCTGACCCATGGCGAGTTCACCATAGAGTAGTATCTTTGGGAGGCGGTGGCCCTCCATCCTAGAGACGTGCCCTGCCCAGCGCAGCTGTGTTCTCAATAGCATGGCCTCAATGCTGGTGATCCCTGCTTGCTCAAGGACAGAAACATTCGTCACATAGTCGGTCCAGTATATATTTAGGATTGTGCGAAGACAGCGCTGATGAAAGCGCTCGAGGAGTCGTAGGTGTTGGGGATAGGTGACCCATGTTTCAGACCCATAGAGGAGAATGGACTGTATGATAGCTCTGTACACACTGATTTTGGTGCTTTGTCTCAGGTGCTTGTTGCTCCAGACTCTTTTGTGAAGCCTTCCGAATGCACTCTATGCCTTTGCTAACCTGTGATCTATCTCTTTATCAATCTTGGTGTCTGAAGAGATGATGCTTCCCAGGGAGGTGAACTGCTGAATGGACTTAAGCGCAGATGTGCCTATGTTGACGTGAGGATGATGGTGTTCTTCCTGTGGTGCGGGCTGGTAGAGGACTTCTGTTTTCTTCAGGCTGACTTCCAGCCCAAACAGCTCTGCAGCTGTTGCAAAGCAGGATGTGAGGCGCTGCAGGGCTGCTTCTGGATGGGCGACAAGGGCAGCATCGTCAGCAAAAAGCAGCTCACGGACTAGATAGTTTAGAGTCTTAGTGCGAGCCCTCAGACGGCTTAAGTTGAACAAGCTACCATCAGTACGATAGCGTATATATATGCCGTCTTCTTCTTGTAGGTCTGCCGTAGCCCTTTGGAGCATCATGCAGAAGAAGATTGTAAATAGGGTTGGTGCAAGAACACAACCTTGTTTCACTCCATTAGTTATTAGAAAAGGCTCCGAGAGAGCATCGCCGTATCTGACTTGCCCGCGCTGGCCGTCATGTAACAGGACAATCATTTTGAGGAACTTGGGGGGACATCCTAGACGTTCCAGGATCTGCCACAGACCTTTTCTGCTCACAGTGTCGAAGGCTTTGGTGAGGTCGACAAATGTGACACTGAGTCCTTTGTTCTGCTCTCGACATTTCTCTTGCAGTTGTCTCGGGGCAAAAACCATGTCTGTGGTGCTCCTATTAGCTCTGAAGCCGCATTGGCTTTCCGGGAGAAGTTCTTCTGCAATAGCCGGAACTAATCTTGGCCAATATCAGAATAACAGAGAACGCATTCAGCAGGGGCAGGAAGGGAACGGTTTGGGGAATGTCCTTAGAGAGGGAAAACCATTCTGAAGCTGCCAAGCCTGGGCTGTAGCCGTGATGCAAAGGGCAAGCAAAGTATTAGGATGGAGAAACAAGAAGAGGTGATAGGTCTGGTCTTGTAAAAGGCTTTAGATTCCCATCTGGAATGCGGCAAAGCAGAGCGAAAAGCCACTCTTGGAAGGGCAACCGCAAGCTGTACTAAAAAAAGAACTTGATAAGGGCAGAAGCCCTGACTCTGCTAGGATTGCCGAATGTTTATGTACAGGCAGGCAGGCATCAAATTGAGCGCTCCGTTGGAATATTCAGATTGGCAATAATGCGTGGCTTCCCTTCTGATTTCACTCCGTGTCCAAGAGACCTCCAAACATACTCTAACTGGCTACACGCTTAGTCTCCCACAACCAATGAGCTATCTAAATTCATAGGTTCCAACGACACACTTCTGTGACCATGGAGGAAAGTTACTCTCCTGAGTGTGTTGCGGAGTCAAGTGAGTCTCCTTAAACGGCCATGCCGGCACTAAAATCGGTTCTTTTGCCAGCCACATTTACCTCTGCATCCATTTTTGTGTGGAAAGGCCGATTTAGCTGTGTTTCTCTCCCTGCGCCCCCCAGAAAATTGGAAAAGTGATTTAGGGGTTAATGTGAAGATCCATTCCATCGAGTTGTTTATTTCGTTCCAGCTGGAGCGGATGCCAAAGTGGAATCATTTGCCAAATGCCGACATAGCACGCCCAGTAAAACAGTACAGTTTTATAGATAAAACAGAGCGGTCAAATTCAAATTTCCCGCTCCCGCCCCCTTCGCCGGCGCGATACTGATTGGATAGCATCATTAGCTGGCTGGGAAGCTTGCACCTCAGCCAATCAGTGAGCCAGCGCCGCTTTGGCTTCTCTGCCAATGGAAAGGAAGGAGGTGGTCCAGGCGGGAAACAATGAACCGAGAGGAGATGATAGGATGTTTGGACAATTTCTGGCGATCGCTTTCTTTAGCCCTCAAGCCGGCTTGGCTATTGTTCTGGGTTTCTGGAAAATACATCTTCGTCTGACCCAAAGGTCAATCCTTTGCAATCCTTGAGTCCTGGATATGGGTTTCGTGATGATATTTGAAACTGGCATCGACTGGAGGAATGGAGACAACGAAAAGAGGCTGTAGGTATCCCAATCCCTCGCGGGCAGGACGTCACCTTTGGTGTAAGGTGTGGGCCATATCCCCCAGATGGGGTAGCCCAGCTACTCCAAGGCCTGAGAGAACAAGAGCCTTTGTTTTGTTTTTCATGCAAACAGTTCCTGCTGAGCCCTTTTGCCTCAGGTTTAGCGGGCTCAGGAAATGAGGAAAAGGCTTCCTGAAACCGCGAGGTGCTGGCTTCACGAGAAGGTGACATGTCTTCATGTTTCATAGTATGCAAGGTCAACATGCAAGGGGTTCGTAAAGGTACAGAGAGCCATGCCTATAAAGAAGTTCATAAAGTATGGGGAGCATAATAAAAAGTCCATAGGGGTTGTTTCCAAAAGTTTTATAAGTTCTCCAAAGTTGGCAAAGGTGGAAAAAAGTTCCAAAAGTTTCCCAAAGTGGGCAAAAGTTCGATAAAAAGTCCAAAAAGTTCATGAGGAGGGGGAGAAGGGGGAAAATGCCCACGAGTCAATGGGGTGCACACTGGGATCATTGGGGGCGCTGCGGGTCGGCATACATTCATTGAAGAAAGGTAAACTATAAATCCAAAGTCATCCAAGGTCCAGGATGGCAGGTCAGGTCCAGGGCTTCCAAGGGGTGACCACAGCAGCCCCCCCCCCCAGGGGGTTGGCAGGCTTCTGGACACTCATAGGACGGAGGCAGGAACAACATTGCAGCATGGAGTCATGGATTGCAGCCAGCTGGTCTCCATATGAGGTTTTGGGTGAAAAATGGTTATTCCCGGGGAGCAGGGGTCCATGATGGAGAAAGTGAGATAATTATTCTAGGAGAAGAATGGCACCTGTTTGGAGTTAATTCGTTGACCCGCGGATAGGGGGACCCAATGGGTTCAGAGGAACACAGTTTCGGCCTCCCTGGGTTGCTATAAGAGCATCCCGGGTGAGCCAGCACTCTGGGGGCAGAAGGGCACCGGGAGACGGAAGAAGGAAAAGGAAAGCAGGGAGGGATGGAGGTGGCGCTGCTGAGGAGAAGGAAGAGGAGTCGTCTCCCGACAGGCACAGGGAACAAGGCCTCCTTCCCATCTGAGCCATGGGAGATGACTCTTTGAACATGGCCTTCCAACCAAGGGATCCCCTTGCAACGTGGTTCATTTTGTTGTAGTTGCTGTCCAGCCACCTATCTGACACCCCATCACCCAAAATGAAGAGCTAATTAGTCCAAATATAGCTCGGCCAACAGTAATCAATCAACGGATTTAGAGTTTATTGAAAAAAAGTGTTTTATAGAATAAGCGAATAGTACATTTCAGAGTATGAAACAGCAAAGTATTTTAAGGTATACATAAAAGGCAAACACAGAAATATGCCTCAAACACTGGTTTCAAAAATCACCCCAAATATATAGGTTACAGTAATAATACTCTTGATGCAACAAACAGCAGAGTCCCATACTGAAAGTAAAGCAAAAAACCACAGAACTTAGAGAAATAGCTGAATTCCAAAACGTGATTAAGAACATAAGAACATAAGAAGAGCCATGCTGAATCGGGCCTCAGCCCATCTAGTCCAGCATTCTGTGTCACACAGTGGCCCACTAGTTGTACACGGGGGATCTCGAGCAGAAGGGAGGGCAAAACCTCACCTGCTCCCGACCCCCACAACCAGTACCTGGGAAAATCCTGCCTGCCTCCATCAACACAGAGGTGGCACTTGGATGTCCATTTCAGTAGCTACTGATTCCCTTGGTATCCATGAATCTGTCTAACCCTGCCTTGAAGCTGTCCAGTCTGACCGCTGTCACAACCTCCTCTGGAAGTGAGTTCCATAACCCAATGACCCTCTGGGTGAAGAAATATTTCCCTTTATTAGTCCTAACTTTCCTCCCTTGGAGCTTCAGGGAGTGCCCCCTAGTCCTAGTGTTGTGTGACAGAGAAAATATTTTTTCTTTATTCACCTTTTCTATCCCATGCATGATTTTATACACTTCGATCAAGTCACCTCTTAAACGCCGTCTTTCAAGGCTGAAAAGACCAAGGCGTTGCAACCTGATTTCGTAAGGGAGGGCTCCATCCCTTGGATCATTCTTGTTGCCCTTTTCTGTACCTTTTCCAGTTCCGTTATATCCTTCTTGAGGTGCGGTGACCAGAATTGTACACAGTACTCCAGATGTGGCCTCACCATAGATTTGTAGAGAGGCAATACAACGTTTGCTGACCTATTTTCGATTCCCTTCCTGATCATGCCAAGCATAGAATTTGCTTTTTTCACTGCTGCTGCGCACTGGGTTGATATCTCCATTGAGCTGTCCACCAAAACCCCGAGATCCCTTTCCTGGTTTGTCTCGGAAAGCTTTGACCCCATCAATTGGTAGGTGTAGTTGGGGTTCTTTGCCCCGATGTGCATGACTTTACACTTGTTTAGGTTAAAATGCATTTGCCACTTTGTTGCCCATTCACTCAATTTCGAGAGATCTTTCTGGAGCTCTTTACAGTCAGTTTCATTTTTAACTACCCTGAAAAATTTAGTGTCGTCTGCAAACTTTGCTACCTCAGAATTTACTCCTACATCCAGGTCATTAATGAATAAATTAAAAAGTAACGGACCCAAAACTGAACCTTGGGGTACGCCACTTCTCACCTCTTTCCACCCAGAGAAATGTCCATTTATTACCACCCTTTGTTTCCTACAGTTTATTTACCACCCTTTGTTTCCTACAGATTCCCGAATGTTTCCTGCTCTCCCGGGCCCTGAGGGAGATGGAAGAGGCTGGGTGGCTCCCTATGACTCAGTGCCTCCAGTTACAGAGATAGTGCCAAGGAAAGGCAATTAAGGTTTTCCCAGCATTTGATAAACACAAGGATGCCAGGTGCTAGGCTGATGGTGTCTCCATGGGGATGAATTTGGTTTCTTAAGTTAGCCCTGTTGCCGAGGGCAACAGTTCTCAAGCTGCAGGTCGTTCCGCGAATGAACAAGTCCCAACTCCAGCATGCACGCCTGTTCCCGGGTGAAAACCCCCACGCCCCTTCCCTAAGCCCCGCTGGAGTCTGTTCAAAGGGTTTTTTCCTCCTTCTGACTTTTCCCTATTTCTCCTGAGTTTCTTTATTTTTTTTCTCTTCTCCCGTCTCCCCGGGCGCCTTAAGACTGCGAGGAGAACCGCATCTAAGGGAAAGGTGCGGTGGCTCAGGCGGCAGAGCCAAGACCGCTCGGGATGGGAGTCCCGGGTTCGAGACCCCCAAAGGGAGGAAAGGAACTCATCTTTGCTTTTTCTCCTTTTATCTTTATTTCCCCCTATTCCTCTCCTCTCACTCTATGGGACGCCTCTGGGCCCAGAAGAAAGTTTTGAGAAAGGAATTGGCCTGTGGAGCAGGAGGCCGCCTCTGTCTATGTTGGGTTGGCATCAGGAATCAGGAAATCATAAATCATAATAAAGGTTCATCCCTGTGTCTGTACCTCTGTACAATATTGTTTCCTTGCCCCCTGACCCCATGTAAACCTTCCCCTCCCTTTTTGCCTGGTTAAGAAAGACTGCCTTGAGAATGTTTTACTGTGTTTCGCTAGGAAGAAATGTAACTGAAGCCTGTTTTTCCCAAAACCTTTTGTGGATCACCATATTCATATTGCGTGCGTTATTCTGACGGAAAGTCTTGTTATGGATCAGCTGAGCCCTAGTCTTACGCCCCACATTTCCGTCAGCCCGAAGAGGGTTTCGTCCATCTGAGTCGTCAAACTTAATCCGCCTTTGGGACATGGACAATACAAGTTTGTTATTCATAGTGGGTCTCACAGCTGGCCTCGGAACCCAGGTGTGCCCCCCGGAGCCGGTCAACTTCCCGCCCATCAGCTGGTCTCGACGTTCCGGCCAATCATAAGCGGAGCCGGCCCAGAAGGGGGCAGGCGGGAAATTCAATTGTTTTGACAGTTCTGTAACCTTTAAAAACCAATGTTTTGAATGTATATGCATGGGTTCCTTGCGGGAATCAGGGTATTGCGGTTCGCATCCTCTCAGCTGAGCAGAATAAAACAATTTCGTGGCATCTACCTTGCAGATTGGTGAGCATAATTGAATCTTCGGGAGGTGGGTAGGTTACGAGGACCTAGTCGCTCCGGGCTCGCCAGGTTAACTGAACCCTCGCGGGCTCTGCTTGCCCGGTTGTCGGACTGCTGGCTGGGGATTGGCGGCCGTTCGATAACAGCCCCTTGAGTTGTTTGATGTGAAAGCACCTTTGAATTTTCAAGAGAAAGTCACCACATTCTCACTCAAAGCACATCTGTATGTAAGGCAATTCCCGTCATCCAGCACAGAACTACTTTCTTCCTAGGATGCTACAGGAGAGGGGGTTCCAATTCAGACTCCCATTCAGTAGCACAAGGGCCTGCAACCAAGGGGTCCCCCTCCTCCTCAGACCAGGCCTCATCTGTTGTATCTATTTGCTGAGATTTGTATCTAATGGACCAAATTTGAATGGTGTCTTAAAAGGATCTCTGCAGATTCATAGCATAGGCAACCCATGCCATCCAAACAAATAGCAAATGGCAAAGTTCAGGGGAGGAGGAGAAAAAGCCGGGTACCTTTTCAGGCTCTGAGCAGCAGATGGAGCTCCCCTCTCTCTCAAGGAGCCCCAAGCAAGAGTCACATGGCAGCCGCCTCCTGGTATTGAAGAGTTCCTTTCAGTTTTCCAAGGGCTCTGTTCAAGCCAGCCCCAGCCAGCCCCAGCCAGCCAGCCAGCTAGCCGCAGCCAGCCACCCAGCCAGCCCCAGCTGCCAGCCTCAGCCAGCCCCAGAAAGCCAGCCCCAGAAAGCCCCAGCCAGCCAGCCAGCCATTCATCCATCCATCCATCCATCCTGCCAGCCGGCCAGCCGGCCAGCCAGCCCCAGCCAGCCCCAGCCAGCCAGCCAGCCAGCCAGCCCCAGCCAGCAGCCAGCCCCAGCCAGCTCCAACCAGCCCCAGCCAGCCCCAGCCAGCCCCAGCTAGGCCCAGCCAGCCAGCCCCAGCCACCCCAGCCAACCCCAGCCAGCCGCCCAGCCCCAGCCAGCTCCAGCCAGCTCCAGCCAGCCCCAGCCAGCCCCAGCCGGCCCCAGCCAGCCAGCCCTCGCCAGGCCCAGCCAGCCAGCAAGCCCCAGCCAGGCCCAGCCAGCCAGCAAGCCCCAGCCAGCCAGCCAGCCCCAGAAAGCCCCAGCCAGCCGGCCAGCCCCGGCCAGCCCCAGCCAGCCCCAGCCAGGCCCAGCCAGCCAGCTAGCCGCAGTCAGCCAGCCAGCCAGCTTCAGCCAGCCAGCCAGCCATTCATCCAGCCAGCCAGCCAGCCCGCTAGCCTGCCAGCCAGCCAGCCATCCATCCAGCCCGCCAGCCCGCCAGCCCACCAGCCATCCCCAGCCAGCCCCAGACAGCCCCAGACAGCCCCAGCCAGCAAGCCAGCCAGCCCCAGACAGCCCCAGACAGCCAGTCATTCAACCAGCCAGCCCACTAGCCTGCCAGCCAGCCAGCCCCAGCCAGCACAGCAAGCCCCAGCCAGCTAGCCAGACATTCATCCAGCCAGTCAGTCCGCTAGCCTGCCAGCCAGCCAGCCATTCATCCATCCATCCAGCTAGCCAGCCCACCAGCCAGCCCGCCAGCCATCCAGCTGTCCATCCAATCATCCAGCCCGCAAGCCCATCAGCCATCCCCAGCCAGCCAGCCAGCCCCAGCCAGCCAGCCCTGGCCAGCCCCAGCCAGCCCCAGCCAGCCAGACAGCCCCAGACAGCCCCAGACAGCCAGCTAGCCACAGCCAGTCAGCCAGCCAGCCCCAGCCAGCCCCGGCCCCAGACAGCCCCGGCCAGCCCCAGCCAGCCAGACAGCCAGCCAGCTCCAGCCAGCCCCAGACAGCCAGCCCCAGACAGCCCCAGACAGCCAGCCATTCAACCATCCAGCTAGCCAGCCAGCCCACTAACCTGCCAGCCAGCCCCAGCCAGCCAGCCAGACATTCATCCAGCCAGCCAGTCCGCTAGCCTGCCAGCTAGCCAGCCATTCATCCATCCAGCTAGCCAGCCCACCAGCCAGCCCGCCACCCTGCCGGCCATCCAGCCATCCATCCATCCATCTAGCCTGCCAGCCCACCAGCCCTCCCCAGCCAGCCAGCCCCAGACAGCCAGACAGCCCCAGACATCCAGCTAGCCACAGCCAGTCAGCCAGCCAGCCCCAGACAGCCCCAGAGAGCCCCAGACAGCCCTAGACAGCCAGCCATTCAACCATCCAGCCAGCCAGCCCACTAGCCTGCCAGTCAGCCAGCCCCAGCCAGCACAGCAAGCCCCAGCCAGCCAGCCAGACATTCATCCAGCCAGCCAGTCCGCTAGCCTGCCTGCCAGCCAGCCATTCATACATCCATCCATCCTGCCAGCCAGCCAGCCAGCCAGCCCGCCAGCCAACTAGCCGGCCCACCAGCCAGCCCGCCAGCCTGCGGGCCATCCACCCACAAGCCAGCCCCAGCCAGCCCCAGCCAACCAGCAAGCCCCAGCCAGGCCCAGCCAGCCAGCAAGCCCCAGACAGTCAGCCAGCCAGCCCCAGCCAGCCCCAGCCATCCCCAGCAAGCCCCGGCCAGCCGGCCAGCCCCAGCCAGCCCCAGCCAACCAGCTAGCTGCAGCCAGTTAGCCAGCCAGCCAGCCCCAGCCAGCCCCAGCCAGCCAGCCCCAGCCAGCCAGCCCCAGAAAGCCCCAGCCAGCCAGCCATTCATCCAGCCAGCCAGCCAGCCAGCCCGCTAGCATGCCAGCCATCCATCCATCCATCCAGGCATGCAGCCAGCCAGCCATCCATCCATCCATCCATCCTGCCAGCCAGCCAGCCAGCCCGCCTGCCAGCCAGCCAGCCAGCCAGCCAGCCAGCCAGCTAGCCAGCCCACCAGCCAGCCCGCCAGCCCGCCGGCCATCCAGCTGTCCATCCATCCATCCATCCAGCCCACCAGCCCACCAGCCAACCCCAGCCAGCCAGACAGCCCCAGACAGCCCCAGCCAGCGAGCTAGCCGCAGCCAGCCAGCCAGCCAGCCCCAGCCGGCCCCAGCCAGCCAGCCCCAGCCAGCCCCAGCCAACCAGCAAGCCCCAGCCAGGCCCAGCCAGCAAGCCAGCAAGCCCCAGACAGTCAGCCAGCCAGCCCCAGCCAGCCCCAGCCATCCCCAGCAAGCCCCGGCCAGCCGGCCAGCCCCAGCCAGCCCCAGCCAACCAGCTAGCCGCAGCCAGTTAGCCAGCCAGCCAGCCCCAGCCAGCCAGCCCCAGCAAGCCCCAGAAAGCCCCAGCCAGCCAGCCAGCCATTCATCCAGCCAGCCAGCCAGCCAGCCCGCTAGCATGCCAGCCATCCATCCATCCATCCAGGCATCCAGCCAGCCAGCCATCCATCCATCCATTCTGCCAGCCAGCCAGCCAGCCCGCCTGCCAGCCAGCCAGCCAGCCAGCTAGCCAGCCCACCAGCCAGCCCGCCCGCCAGCCCGCCGGCCATCCAGCTGTCCATCCATCCATCCAGCCCACCAGCCCACCAGCCAACCCCAGCCAGCCAGCCAGCCAGCCCTGGCCAGCCCCAGCCAGCCAGACAGCCCCAGACAGCCCCAGACAGCGAGCTAGCCGCAGCCAGCCAGCCAGCCAGCCCCAGCCAGCCCCAGCCAGCCAGCCCCAGCCAGCCCCAGCAAGCCCCAGCAAGCCCCAGCCAGCCAGCCATCCAGCCAGCCAGCCCGCTAGCATGCCAGCAATCCAGCCAGCCAGCCAGGCATCCAGCCAGCCAGCCAGCCATTAATCCATCCATCCATCCTGCCAGCCAGCCAGCCAGCCAGCCCACCAGCCAGCCCGCCCGCCAGCCCGCTGGCCAGCCAGCCAGCCATCCATCCATCCAGCCCACCAGTCCACCAGCCAACCCCAACCAGCCAGCCAGTCAGCCCCAGGCAGCCCCAGGCAGCCAGGCAGCCCCAGGCAGCCAGGCAGCCCCAGCCAGGCAGCCCCAGCCAGCCAGCCAGCCCCAGCCAGCCAGCCAGCCAGCCAGTCATTCATCCATCCATCCATCCAGCCAGCCAGCCAGCCAGCCCGCTAGCCTGCCAGCCAGCCAACCATCCATCCAGCCAGCCAGCCCGCCAGCCAGCCTGCCAGCCTGCCAGCCAGCCAGCCTGCCAGCTCGCCGGCCATCCAGCCATCCAGCCATCCATCCATCCATCCATCCATCCAGCCGACCAGCCCACCAGCCAGCCCCAGGCAGCCAGCCAGCCAGCCCCAGCCAGCCCCAGCCAGCCAGCCCCATCCAGCCAGCAAGCCCCAGCCAGTCCCCGCCAGCCAACAAGCCTCGTCCAGCCGGCCAGCCGGCCCCAGCCAGCCCCAGCCAGCCCCAGCCAACCCCAGCCAGCCCCAGCCAGCAAGCCCCAGCCAGGCCTAGACAGCCAGCCAGGCCCAGCCAGCCAGCCCCAGCCAGCTCCAGCCAGCCCCAGCCAGCCAGCCAGCCATTCATCCATCCATCCAGCCAGCCAGCCCGCTAGCCTGCCAGCCAGCCAGCCATCCAGCCAGCCAGCCAGCCCGCCAGCCAGTCAGTCAGCCTGCCAGCTCGCCGGCCATCCAGCCGTCCATCCATCCATCCATCCAGCCCACCAGCCAGCCAGCCATCCCCAGCCAGCCCCAGCCAGCCAGCAAGCCCCAGCCAGGCCCCGCCAGCCAACAAGCCCCAGCCTGTCAGCGCCGGTTGGTCCGTTTGTTGCCCTAACGGACAAAGCCTCGTGCGCCATCAGATAAGGAGAGCATCTGGCGGGCTTTGAACTGGATCCACCCTTTGAAATGCCAGGCACCTTCCTGACCTTTGATATGCGGAGAGCCGGATGGTCAAGCTGGAGGAAGGAGGGGCCCAGCAGGGGGGCGGGCCAGGGAGGGCCTTGAAGGACTTGATGCGCGGGAAGAACTTTAGTCTATCTTTGCTTGCCCTGGAATAAGGACCTAATAAACGATCTATCCTTCAACACCGCTTGGAGTGAGTTTGGTTTACTAGACCCCCCTTGCCGGAGCTTACAGAGCCAGCCGGCCAGCCGGCCCCAGCCGGCCCCAGCCGGCCCCAGCCAGCTCCAGCCAGCCCCAGCCAGCCAGCCAGCCAGCCCCAGCCAGCCCCAAACAGCCCCAGCCAGCCCCAAACAGCCCCAGCCAGACCCAGCCAGACCCAGCCTGACCCAGCCAGCCCCAGCCAGTCCCAGCCGGCCCCAGCTGGCCCCAGCCGGCCCCAGCCAGCCCCAGCTGGACCCAGCCGGTCCCAGCCGGACCCAGCCGGACCCAGCCGGACACAGCCGGACACAGCCGGACACAGCCGGCCCCAGCCAGCAGACAGGTGAAACAGACCCTCCTCCATTGCCAGGAAGCTGCAGACCTCCCTGGGGGCATGGCAGACTCGTGAAACGGACCCTCCTCCTTCGGCAGGAAGCGACAGACCTCACCGGGGGCATGGCAAACTAGTTAAACAGACCCTCTTCCATCGGCAGCCCCAGCCGGCCCCAGCCGTCCCCAGCCATCCCCAGCAGCCGTCCCCCAGCCAGCCCCAGCCGGCCCCAGCCAGCCCCAGCCGGTCCCAGCTGGTCCCAGCCAGCAGACAGGTGAAACAGACCCTCCTCCATCGCCAGGAAGCGGCAGACCTCGCTGGGGGCGTGGCAGACAGGTGAAACAGACCCTCCTCCTTCGGCAGGAAGCGGCAGACCTCACCAGGGGCATGGCAGACAAGTGAAACAGACCCTCCTCCATTGGCAGCCCCAGCCAGCCCCCAGCCATGCCAGAGCCAAGTTAAACAGTCAGCTCCCCAGCATCCCCAGCCAGCCCCAGCCGGCACCAGCCATCCCCAGCCGGCCCCAGCCGGACCCAGCTGGCCCCAGCCGGTCCCAGCCGGACCCAGCCGGACCCAGCTGGACCCAGCCGGCAGACAGGTGAAACAGACCCTCCTCCATCGCCAGGAAGCGGCAGACCTCGCTGGGGCATGGCAGACAGCCAAACTGACCCTCCTCCTTTGGCAGGAAGCGGCAGACCTCACCGGGGGCATGGCAGACAAGTCAAACAGACCCTCCTCCATCGGCAGCCCCAGGCAGCCCCAGCCGGACCCAGCCAGCCCCAGCCGATCCCAGCCGGCCCTAGCCGGCCCCATTCGGCAGACAGGTGAAACAGACTTTCCTCCATTGCCAGGAAGCGGCAGACCTCCCTGGGGGCGTGGCAGACTCGTGAAACGGACCCTCCTCCTTCGGCAGGAAGCGGCAGACCTCACCGGGGGCATGGCAGACAAGTGAAACAGACCCTCCTCCATCGGCAGCCCCAGCCAGCCCCAGCTGGTCCCAGCCAGTCCCAGCCGGGCCAAGTCGGCCCCAGCCAGCCCCAGCCGGTCCCAGCCTGTCCCAGCCAGTCCCAGCCAGCAGACAGGTGAAACAGACCCTCCATTGCCAGGAAGCGGCAGACCTTTCTGGGGGCATGGCAGACTCATGAAACGGACTCTCCTCCTTCGGCAGAAAGCGGAAGACCTCACCGGGGGCATGGCAGACAAGTTAAACAGACCCTCTTCCATCGGCAGCCCCAGCTGGCCCCAGACGGTCCCAGTTGTACCCAGCCGGCGCCAGCCGTCCCCAGCCATCCCCAGCCAGTCCCAGCCGTCCCCAGCCATCCCCAGCCGGCCCCAGCTGTAACCAGCCAGTCCCAGCCGGTGCCAGCTGGTCCCACCAGAGCCAGCCAGTCCCAACCGGCCCTAGCCCGGCCAAGCCAGCTCCCGCCTGCCCCAGCCCCAGCCAGCACCAGCCAGTCCCAGCCGGCAGACAGGTGAAACAGACCCTCCTCCATCGCCAGGAAGCGGCAGACATTGCTGGGGGCGTGGCAGACTCGTGAAACAGACGCTCGTCCATCGCCAGGAAGCGGCAGACCTCCCTGGGGGTGTGGCAGACAAGTTAAACAGACCCTCCTCCATCGGCAGCCCCAGCCAGCCCCAGCCGGTCCAAGCCGGCCCCAGGCGGCCCCCAGCCAGCCCCAGCCGGCAGGTGACACAGACCCTCCTCCCCCAGCGGCAGACCTACCCGGGGGCAGGGCAGACAAGAGAAACAGACCCACCTCCCTCGGCCGGCCGGCCCCAGCCAGCCCCAGCCAGTCCCAGCCGGTCCCAGCCGGCAGACAGGTGAAACAGACCCTCCTCCATCGCCAGGAAGTGGCAGACCTCGCTGGGGGCATGGCAGACTCGTGAAACGGACCCTCCTCCTTCGGCAGGAAGCGGCAGACCTCACCGGGGGCATGGCAGACAAGTAAAAAAGACCCTCCTACATCGGCAGCCCCAGCCAGCCCCAGCCCGCCCCAGCCCGCCCCAGCCGGCAGACAAGTGAAACAGATCCTCCTCCATCGCCAGGAAGTGGCAGACCTCGCTGGGTGCATAGCAGACTCAGGAAACGGACCCTCCTCCTTCGGCAGGAAGCGGCAGACCTCACCGGGGGCATGGCAGACAAGTGAAACAGACTCTCCTCCATCGGCAGCCCCAGCCAGCCCCAGCCGGCCCCAGCCATCCCCAGCCGGTCCCAGCCGGTCCCAGCCGGCAGACAAGTGAAACAGACCCTCCTCCATAGCCAGGAAGCGGCAGACCTCGCTGGGGGCGTGGCAGACTCGTGAAACGGACACTCCTCCTTCGGCAGGAAGCGGCAGACCTCACCGGGGGCATGGCAGACAAGTGAAACAGACCCTCCTCCATAGGCAGCCCCAGCGAGCCCCAGCCGGCAGACAGGTGAAACAGATCCTCCTCCATCGCCAGGAAGTGGCAGACCTCGCTGGGGGCGTGGCAGACTCGTGAAATGGACCCTCCTCCTTCGGCAGGAAGCGGCAGACCTCACCGGGGGCATGGCAGACAAGTGAAACAGACCCTCCTCAAATCGGCAGCCCCAGCCGGTCCCAGCCAGTCCCAACTGGCAGACAGGTGAAACAGACCCTCCTCCATCGCCAGGAAGCGGCAGACCTCACTGGGGGCATGGCAGACAAGTGAAACAGACCCTCCTCCATCGGCAGCCACAGCCAGCCCCAGCCGGCCCCAGCCAGCCCCAGCCGGCCCCAGCTGTAACCAGCCAGTCCCAGCCGGTGCCAGCTGGTCCCAGCCAGAGCCAGCCAGTCCCAACCGGCCCTAGCCGGTCCAAGTCGGCCCCCGCCAGCTCCCGCCTGCCCCAGCCGGCCCGAACCGGCACCAGCCAGTCCCAGCCGGCAGACAGGTGAAACAGACCCTCCTCCATCGCCAGGAAGCGGCAGACATTGCTGGGGGCGTGGCAGACTCGTGAAACAGACCCTCGTCCATCGCCAGGAAGCGGCAGGCCTCCCTGGGGGTGTGGCAGACAAGTAAAACAGACCCTCCTCCATCGGCAGCCCCAGCCAGCCCCAGCCGGTCCAAGCCGGCCCCAGTCGGCCCCAGCCAGCCCCAGCCGGTCATAGCCGGCAGACAGGTGACACAGACCCTCCTCCTTCGGCAGGAAGCGGCAGACCTAACCGGGGGCAGGGCAGACAAGTGAAACAGACCCACCTCCATCGGCAACCCCAGCTGGCCCCAGCCGGCCCTAGCCGGCAGACAAGTGAAACAGACCCTCCTCCATCGCCAGGAAGCGGCAGACCTCCCTAGGGGCATGGCAGACTCGTGAAACGGACACTCCTCTTTCGTCAGGAAGCGGCAGACCTCACCGTGGGCATGGCAGGTCAAGTGAAACAGACCCTCCTCCATCGGCAGCCCCAGCCAGTCCCAGCCGGTCCCAGCCGGCAGACAGGTGAAACACACCCTCCTCCATCGCCAGGAAGTGGCACACCTCGCTGGGTGCATAGCAGACTCAGGAAACGGACCCTCCTCCTTCGGCAGGAAGCGGCAGACCTCACCGGGGCATGGCAGACAAGTTAAACAGACTCTCCTCCATC
>JARBWK010000016.1:44529455-44544751 GCA_030556195.1 Anolis apletophallus
CGGTCTTCTCCTGGAAGATGTTGACCAGGTCAAGGCGGGAGGGCTGTGAGGAAAGTCTCTACTGGGAGACCATCCAGGCCAGGGAAGGGGGAGGTGGGACAGTGAGGCTGGGGCAGGCAGGAGGGCAAGAACCCTCTGGGTAGGTAGGTAGGTAGATAGGTAGAGTAGATGGCTGGTAGGCAGGTAGGTAGACAGGCAGGTGATAGCTGGTGAGTGGGTGGGTAGCTGGTAGGTGGGTAGATGTAGGTAGCTGGCAGATGAATGGCAGGCAGGTGGGCAGGCAGCTGGTAGGCAGGTGGGCAGGTGGCTGGCAGGTGGGTAGGCAGGTAGATGGCTGGTAGGTGAACAGGCATGTGGGCAGATTAGTGGAGGCAGACAGATAGGTAGGTGTGCAGGTAGGTGGCTGTGGTAGACAGGTAGATAGGCAGGTAGGTAGAATAGAAGGTGGGTGGGTAGATAGATAGACAGCTGGCAGGTAGATAGATAGGCAGGTAGGTAGATGTGTGGGTGAGTAGATAGGTGGGTAGCTGGTAGGCAGATAGATAGATAGACAGATAGGTAGATAGGCAGGCAGGTAGATAGCGCTGGTGGGCAGAGTAGATGGGTAGGTAGATAGGTAGGTAGATAGATAGCTGGTAGGTAGGTAGATAGCTGGTAGGTAGGTAGATATATAGGTAGGTAGGTAGATAGGTAGATAGCTGGTAGGTAGATGATAGGTAGGTAGATAGGTAGGTAGATAGCTGGAAGGTAGGTAGGTAGGTAGGGCGGAATGCCAGTCACGGATTGCGATGGCTTATAAAGGCGGGTGGCGAAGGGGATCCCGTCCCAGACCCACAGCCGGCCCTCGGCGCCTGCCTGGAAGTCCTCTCGGGATGCCCGGCGGGCCCACCCGTGGGGTTCCTCTTTTTGTTCTCCTTCCTGGTCTTGTCATGTTCCCACACCCGGGGCCCTCCCCTCCCTCCCTCCCTCCCTCCCTCCCTCCCGCGAGACCCCAGCTCGCTCTTCTTCCCCCCACTTGGGAAACCCGGACCCCCGGCGCTGCTGCGACCCGGACACAGGCTTGGCCTCCTCCTCCTCCTCCTCCTTCCCGGAGGGGCCGCGGGCACGCCTGCTTGCCTCGAGGCCGGGCCTGGGGCTGCTGCTGATGCTGATGCTGCCCATGGGCTCCGGCCGGGCAGACCCCGCGACCCACCGCCGCCGCCCACCCTCATGCGTGGGGTGAGTCCTATGATTAGGATTCTTCTGAATGATGACGACGGAGAGATCACCTCCCCCCCCCCCACACACCCACACCCCCCACCGGGCAGGCATGTAGCCAGGGGGCTAAGGGGCTTCAGCCCCGAAATTCCCAGGGTGGTCCTTTCGCGAGAAGGCCTGACTGGTACATTATTTAAACTGTTCTGTTTATTGATATCATGATCTGATCCCCATGCTCATTATGTCCCCCATTCATGGGGTTATTGGGATAACAGTACAAAAGGTTTGGTAGGGGAGACCCTCTCCCACCCAGTCTCACTCAGCCCCCCCGAATCAAAAATCCTGGCCAGGGCGCTGCCCCCGGGCCTGCCCGCCTTGCCCGCCCGCCCGCCCGCCCTCACTCACCAGGGCTGGTCCAGGTCCCAGTCGCGGAAGAAGTCGAAGAGCTCCCTGCGGGCAGCGCGGCTCTTCCTCCTCGCCCGCCTTGGCAGCTCAGGGCCCGGCCCGGCGGGCGAGAGGGAGCCGCTCCTCCTTCTCCTGCTTGGGCGCTGAGGGAGGGGGCAGCGATGGGGAGGGGGCTCCGGAGGCGGCGGCGGCGGCAGGCGCGGCTCGGAGGCTGCGAGAGAGAGAGGGAGAAGCGCCCCCTCCCCGCCGCCGCCGCCGGAGCAGCAGCAGCGCCTTCCTCCTCCTCCTCGTCTTCCACAAAGGGAGGGGCGAGAAGCAGCAGCAGCAGCAGAACCCCCCCGCCCCCTCCCTCCCCCGCGGCTCCCCCCCTCCCCCGCTCTCCTCCTCCCTGCCTTGCTTGCGAGTCTCTCCAGGCTGGGCTCCGGCCAAAGAGCGCCGCTTCCCGCTCCTCCCGGGTCCCGACCGGCCTCTTCTCCTTCCCTCCTGCCTCCCCTCTCTCCCTCGCCTCTTCCCGTCCCCTCCTTCTCCTCCCCCTGTCTCTCCAGCTGCAGCCAAAGAGCTGGGAGCTGTAGTTTGCCTCTTTTGGGCAGAGAAGGCGGAAGGTTTGGCCACAGCGCAGCCCCCAGGGTTCCAGAGCGTGGCTCCGAAGGAGTTTTGGGCGGAGGCCCCAAGGGGGCGCTCGAGAGAGAGAGAGAGAGAGAGAAGGCTTCCCCACGCGTGCCCCGCTCCCCACTCAAGTCCCCTCGTGGAGGCAACCCTCCCTTATGAGGTGGAGGGAAGGAGGGAAATCCAGCAGAAGCTGGAGATGGTTTTCCTCCTTCGAGACACCCCCCCAATTTTCTCCCTGTCCTTTTCTCTCTAGCGCCCCCTGGTGGCCTCCACTCAGATAACGGGACTGTACCGGAATTTCAAATGATGGTTGTTACATGCAGGGGTGGACCTACCTGTTCCCGGGGTGTACGCGGGGAAAAAATTTGCGCGCCCCCCCCCAGTTGCTCCCGAGGGGAGCCCAGTGCGCATGCACCAATCTGTGCGCACGTGCACCGACTCCAGAGCACGCCTCCCGCTTGGAGGCCCAGTGCGCATGCAAACTGCGCACACGCACACTGACTCCCAAAGCGGGAGGTGCGCTCTGGAGCCAGTATGTATGCGCAGAGCGCGGCCAGTGCCCCAGGCGGCAGGGCCGCCTAACAAAAGCCCGGCTGGCACGGCGCGCCACGGGCCAGCTGCGGAGGCCTGCCCGGCGCAATGGCGGGGTGGGCGGCCGGCGTGGCGATGCCCCTCCCAGGTGGCGACGCCCCTCCCGGGTGACGTCGCCCTACGCGCCTGCATAGTCCGCCTAATGGACGAACCGGCCCTGGTTACATGCACGAATTCTGCGGTGTTGATACACCTGGGGCCTTTTCATGTGCCTTCTTCAAGTACATCTGAATAGCATTATCATGCAGGTTGGATGCCACTGGAAGTCCTGCCCCTCGAGCACTCTGATGAGGTCAGCTGTGACCACCAGTGCTGCAGAATTCAAAGAGCCACGAATGGAGGGCAAAGGGAGAAATGGGCCAGGAAGAAGGCGCCTCAAGCCAGCCCCTGGCGGGGACCACCTCCTGTCTGCAACCGACACCCTCGCTGCGGATCAGAAATAGGGCTCCACAGCCACCTACGGACCAACTGCCAAGGCACAAAGTTTGGAGGACCATCATCCTGGGCTCCGATGGATCACTTCAGGCACAAGGTGCCCCTTGAACAGCCAGGGCTCCAGGGTAAGGAATCCTGGGAAGTGTAATCTCACAAGGTCTATCTGGCAACAATGGCTACCTGGGGACTCTCCAAACTATCCGGGCAATCGCTCTGATTGGACAGGTGTGCAGTAGAAGGTTCCAAAGGTCAACCTGCACAGGGTCAACTGGACTGGCAGACAATGGGTTTGTGACGGAAGCGGAAGACCTAGCTCACGCTGAAGGCAAAGCAAACGTCGCAGAAAGGTTCAATATTATGCTATTCAAAACATTGCTGGTACCCCGTCAAACTACAAATCCCAGGATCCCATAGCCTTCAGTTCTGACAATGAAAGTGTGTCAAAGTGCAGTACAGGCAGTCCCCAGGTTACAAACAAGGTAAGTTCTGTAGCCTTGTTCTTAAGTTGAATTAGTATGTACATCGGAATGGGTGCATTTTTTAAAGTGCAACTTCAGCCATATATATATATCACTACTCGCGGGGGAGCCTGTGAGTTGTCACATCACTCCGGTCCTGCGGGGACTGCACTGCCTACCAATTGAGTACCAGATTACATTCACAGTTCTAGTCTTAACTTTAAGGCCTTACATCAGGGCTGCCCAGGAAGTCGATTGCGATCAACCAGTCGATCCCGGAACCGAAGGAGGTCGATCCCAGCCGGATGGGGCACTTCTCAGAGAGGGCGGAGCCAGGCCTTGCCAAGCCCCGCCCCTCTCCAGCTCGGCACTCCCAGCAGCCGCTTCGGCCTTGAGGAGGGCAGGGCCAAGCCAGCCTTGTGCTAGCTATGCCACCACTGGCTTGGCATTGCCATCCTCAAGCCTGGAGAAGCTGCTGGGAGCTCCAAAGCCAGAGGGGAGGGGGCGGGGCTTGGCACAGCCTGGCTTCGCCCCCTCTGGCTTCAGCTCTACCAGCAGCTTCTCCAGCTGCTGAGGATGGCAGTGCCAAGCCAGTGGTGGCATAGCTAGCACAAGGCTGGTTTGGCTTTGCCATCCTCAAGCCTGGAGAAGCTGCTGATAGAGCTGAAGCCAGAGGGGGCGGGGCTTGGCATGGCCTGACTCCGCCCCCTCTGGCTTCCGCTCTACCAGCAGCTTCTCCAGGCTTGAGGATGGCAGTGCCAAGCCAGTGGTGGCATAGCTAGCACAAGGCTGGTTTGGCTTTGCCATCCTCAAGCCTGGAGAAGCTGCTGATAGAGCTGAAGCCAGAGGGGGCGGGGCTTGGCATGGCCTGACTCCGCCCCCTCTGGCTTCCGCTCTACCAGCAGCTTCTCCAGGCTTGAGGATGGCAGTGCCAAGCCAGTGGTGGCATAGCTAGCACAAGGCTGGTTTGGCTTTGCCATCCTCAAGCCTGGAGAAGCTGCTGATAGAGCTGAAGCCAGAGGGGGCGGGGCTTGGCATGGCCGGACTCCGCCCCTCTGGCTTCCGCTCTACCAGCAGCTTCTCCAGGCTTGAGGATGGCAATCCCAAGGCAGTGTTGTCCTAGCTAGCCCACGGCTGGCTTGGCTTTGCCATCCTCAAGCCTGGAGAAGCTGCTGGTAGAGCTGAAGCCAGAGGGCAGGGGCTTGGCATGGCCTGACTCCGCCCCTCTGGCGTCCGCTAAACCAGCAGCTTAACCAGGCTAGAGGATGGCAGTGCCAAGCCAGTGGTGGCTTAGCTAGCACAAGGCTGGCTTGGCGTTGCCATCCTCAAGCCTGGAAAAGCTGTGGATAGAGCTGAAGCCAGAGGGAAGAGGGCTGGGCTTGGCGCGGCCTGGCTCCGCCCCCTCTGGCTTCTGCTCTACCAGCAACTTCTCCAGGCTTGAGGATGGCAGTGCCAAGCCAGTGGTGGCATAGCTAGCACAAGGCTGGCTTGGCGTTGCCATCCTCAAGCCTGGAAAAGCTGTGGATAGAGCTGAAGCCAGAGGGAAGAGGGCTGGGCTTGGCGGCCTGGCTCCGCCCCTCTGGCTTCCGCTCTACCAGCAACTTCTCCAGGCTAGAGAATGGCAATGCCAAGCCAGTGGTGGCATAGCTAGCACAAGGCTGGCTTGGCGTTGCCATCCTCAAGCCTGGAGAAGCTGCTGGTAGAGCTGAAGCCAGAGGGGGGTGGAGCCAGCGCCAAGCCCCGCCCCCCACCCTCCCTTCTCCAGCCTTGAGGAGGTAGGTAGATCTTTCTGACTTGGTTTAATTATGAATAGCTCACCTGTTCCCATATAGTCCCTTGGGATCGCTACGGTCTGAAGATCGTTGGTCATTCCTAGCATGAAACCCTATCATTTCACATCAACCCGTCAGAGGGCCTTTTCTATCATTGGCCCAGTCCTCTGGAACACCCTACCACACGAGAATCGGGCTATGCGAAATCTAGAAATCTAATCCTGGCCACACACTTTACTACTGCTGTATCCAAAGTTAGAATGATCCTACTACGAATATTGTTTGTATCCTTAATGCTGATACACGACCTATGCGCTTTCCTCAACAGCCCTGCCTTCTGAATGGTTGAGTACCAGTCCGCCCACCTTGAGCACCCGCCTGCCCGCCTTGTTCATTGGGCTCGGCCCCATGTCAGCCGCTCCAAGACTCTTCAGGAAGATGGAGGAGGAGTATGAAAATAAAATTGTTGTATTGTTGTTGTTGTTGTTGTTATTCCTACCTTCTTTCTGGCCAGTTCCGCCTGCCTTCGTGTGCTTTTGCCCGCCATTTTCAGAGGGAGAGCATTCCTTCTGGGATGGGCCCTTGTGTGGCAAGAGTGAGATGTGCCACCTTTCAGGAGAAGCCGAGAACATTGAAGGGCTGGATTTGCCCACATTTCAGGATTTAATACAGTGGCCAAATATTTCTTCGGCACTGTTGTGTTCCTGAAATGGACACACTGCATTTATTTACTTATTTATTTCAGATATTTGTACCCCGCCTTTCTCAATCCCCCCCCCCCTTAGTGGGAGGGGGCTGTAGCTGGAAAACCACAACTGGATCGAAACCAGAGTCCCGTTACAATAGAGAGTGAAACATAACCACGAAACTTGGAATTATCTGGTTGCATGGAAAGATAGAACTGGGGAGAAATACACTGACCATAGAGTCACACTGGAAGACCTGGTGATGCCTAGAGAAGGTTTATGTCCCAAGAATACCACAGAGGCATCCTGGAGGGCCTACGAGGGTTGAATGAAAAGTAATGCCTCCGCCTTCGTTACTTTCGGTTTGGATGGGAATATTTTAATAAATCAAATGCAGAAATAATCCTTCGAATGTGCTCTTCAATTCCCACTATTCACAAATTTTCTCTTTTTAAAAAAAATGTTTTATTAGAGTTTTTAAAAGAGTAAAAAAGTAGATATTTTAACATTGAAAGTGGGAAAACAAAATCGTATATAGTAAAGTAGGAAATGTAAAAAGAGAAGAAGAAGAGAAAAAAATGAACATTGAAAGTGACAATGAACACGTTTTTTGAAGACGTCTTGGAAGAAGTCAACACTCTGTTTCCACAGACATGGTAGAGTTATATTAAGTGAAAAGGGAAGTGGAAAACTATTATTACTTGTAATTAATCCAATCACTAGCCACCATTTGTGTCGCAGCAGACGCCAGTTCAGAGAGCCAAACCCAATTGAAGTGTAAATAGTTTGTTTTACTATTCACAGAGTCTCTGGAGATAAGTATTTGCAAAACAAAAGCACTTAATGGTCAGTGAAAACGCCAACAAAAGGAAGCCTTAACCGGCATGAAAACAAACAGGGAGGAAAAGCCTGCATTCAAAACACCAAAAAACTCTTGAGCAAAATCAAAGCAAAACAAGCAGGGAAAGGCACGCTGCGGGCGGCAGAGGAGATGTCATCGTCAGAATCAATCCAAGATCGTCAGCATTGAAGCCATCAAAGGGTTGTCCAAGAAGGTCTCCAAAGGGGCGTAGGAGAGATGTAATCCAGGAGCCAGGCCAAGGTCAAGGAGAGGAGAGAGACGGAGAAGCAAAGACACAACCCGCAGTCCAACTGGGGGACAATCCAGTGGAGTTCAAACCCCACCACA
Organism: Anolis apletophallus; assembly: GCA_030556195.1. Taxonomy (NCBI): domain Eukaryota; kingdom Metazoa; phylum Chordata; class Lepidosauria; order Squamata; family Anolidae; genus Anolis; species Anolis apletophallus. The sequence goes on from JARBWK010000016.1 coordinate 44,536,798, forward strand.
GGAAGCAGCAGAATCAGCCTGGAAACAAGGCTTCAAGATGCAAGGTGACAGGATGCAAGAGTCCTAGGATCCAAAGGCAACTCCTTGCTAGCCACCGAGGTCAGTCCCAAAATGCCCACCCTTTAAACTCACTACAAGTCAGATCCACTTGATGAGGTCGACGCCCTATCATCACCATCCTCAGGTGTTACTCTCCCAGCAGCTGCTGCCCTTTGACTGACCCTCCAAGATTTCCACCTGTGGTTAAGACTTAGAACATCCCACCCCCCATTGTCTGGGGACACTGAGGGCCAATCCTGATCATCAGTGAATCCTACCCAGGTGTCTGAACTTGTGGGCTCCTCACAAGCCCTCTGGATTTCTCTTACTTGAGTCCAATCCATTTCAGTAGAAGTGTCCTCTGTACTCTGACTCCCATCATTCCCAGAGAATCCCTCAAATGCCTCAGAGTCTGTAGGTGCTGTTTGATGAATTCGTCTTGGCACAACCTGATTCTAAGGTCACCATTCACCTCTCCAAGGCTTTGGAAACCTTGGGGTGGGGGAACACACACACATACACACACACACCATCCTTCTGGTTCCTCGTCTTGACAGAACCAAGCATTCTTGCATGCTTTATTTTCCCGAAGGGGAAATCGGGTCCTGAGCAAATAGCTGGAATGAGCATTATGCATCCTCCTTCCTGGCAACCAGCTTCATGTGACCCCAGTGTTGCTTTTCTGGGAAGACTGCCAGAGACCTTTGAAAGGACCGAGAGTGCTGGTGGCCATGCCTAGAGAAATGGTTGCACACATTAACTAGAGGACTGTTCAGGAGTGCATGCTTGGGAGTTCCCGTTGACCAAAAGCAGGTTATGGGCGGAGGCTCTGTAGCAGCAATGCATTTGGGCCTAAGGAGGTCAAATTAGGAAATCCCCTTGCCTGCCAAATAGAAACGGCCTCTTTTCTGCACGAGTGGCACACAAAGCTTACCATTGTCACCAAGCTGACTGTGTATGAGTGGGAAGATATAATTGGCTTGTTACTGATGTATGCTTGGGACCCAGGCCCGGATTACCCATAAGACCAACCTAGTCCATGGCCTAGGGACACAAGCCGGGGGCGCAGATCACAGACCAAAAAACGAATTAAAAGGCAACACGTTTTTCCCACCCTCCCTCGGCCTCGTCCATAGATGTCTATGAGAGCGGGCCCTGTCCTGGAGACGACACTTCTCGCCGTGCACCTTTCTCCACTTCCGCCTCCCTCCCCACAGGAGAAAGACTACGCCTCCCAGATTGTCCCGTGGGGGCTGCGGTGGGGCCAGGCCAATGGGAGGTGGCGAGGGCAGCCCTGTTCCAAGGCAAGGAGGCAAGTTTCCTTCATAGGAGGCACACGGCTGCAGGCAGGTGCGTGCGCTTTCTGGGCCTGCACGCCACACACACACTTTTTCCAGGGCAAGGCGGCCGCTCACAAAAAGCAGGTGAGAATCCGGGATTGGCTCCCTCTTGCTTGTATGTTGAGCTGATTTTTGTACCGGGAGGGGCCTTCCCATTACGTGCTCCCAAAGGTAATGAAAGTAATGAAAGAACAGGTGAAACAAAGGAAAACGGTTCTATGCGCAGCCCTAGTGGCGCCAGGTGCTTTCTGTATCAATAGGGTGATGAATCCGCTCTGGATTTAAGGAGCTAACCCAAGTGCCCAGTGCCATCCAGTTTCCGTGCAGTGGGCAACTGCTATAACATTCGCGGCTACATTCAGGTCCGGATTAACCCCTAGACCACACTTTGGAATTACGCCCCCAAACCAAACTCTACCACACTCCCCCATTCCTTCTTTCCACTGCTCGCCCCGCCCCTGGGGCCACTGCCAGGCATGTGCAGCACCCCTTGTCAAGGCAGGAGGGCACGAACGCCTCTGCCTCCTCCGCCATGTTCCTGGGTGCCGCGCATGCCCGGCAGTGGCCCCGGGGGCTTTCCTTACTTCCTCCTCCTCGCGCCCTCCTTCCTTAACAAGGGGGCGAAGGCAATAGCAAGGGGGGCACCATTCCTTCCCCCCCCACTCCCTCGCAGCGCTCCCCCCATCCACTGAGAGAGGGGCGGAGAGTCGTCTCCATGCCGCGCATTGCGGTTTTGTTTCAACATTTTTCGGTCCGTGAACTGCGCCCCCCCTTGGCTTGCGCCCCTAGGCCATGGCCTAGGGTGGCCTTATGGGTAATCCGGGCCTGGCTACATTCCCTCGTAACACAATGATAAAGCAACGGAATAAATAACAGCAGCCCTTCTGTATAATAACAGTCCTTGAAAATCTCAAATTCATATGCGCAAAAAGATTGTTGGGATGGGAAAATAAAGTCTTCAGCGTTGTCCCAAATGCAGCTTACCTTCCAAATTTATTAGCATTTAATAGAACGGTAATGTTCTCGTTCTCCATTTTTACAGCGGCATCAAAATATTACACCAAGGGAGGCGCACTTAAACTCGCCCGCTTCTCTTGGCATCATTTCCCCTCGCATTAATTCCTGGCAAACCAAGTTAGGGGTGTAATATTCCCCTTGGTGCTGGTTTCCATAAAGAGAAGGGTGCCCCAGAATAGTAATAAAGAATGCGCATGTGTATTTACCTATGAGAGTGAAGCACTTTAAACACACACACACCTATACACACATTATGTTGCTGGAGGTTTAATTTCAATAGGAATGCAAAAAGGGAACGTGGCGCGTGTCCCTTTAAATTATAGTTTGCATGTTCCCATGCCCCCTCACTTAATCTCTCTAAGCAGGTAATTTACTAGCTTTCGTAAATGCACCCATGTGCAAGGAAATGTTAGTGTACTCCAGGGACGGATTCGAGATTGATGGAAGACTAACTCTATGCGCCCGCTAAGCGCTGTTTTGCATGCCCCTCAATCTACCACGATTCCCAGGCCAATGGGAAGGAGGACATTGGCTCTGCGTAATTGTAAGTCTGCTCTCTTCACTATTTATTTATTTCATGTCAAGAGCATTGCGTACATAAGTACAAACTGATAAAAATAGGAGGAGCAAAAGCGGATACATTGTTTTTGACTTTGTTTTCATGTCAGGAGACACTTGAGAAATGGCAAGTCACTTCTGGTGTGAGAGAACGGGCCAGGATGGAAACATATCATCCAGGCATCCCCTGGGCAACATCCTTGCAGACAGCCAATTCTCTCACACCAGAGGTGATTTCAGGCCCGGAGTAACCCCTTCTGGCGCCCTAGGCCACACTTTGCAATTACGCCCCCAAACCAACCTCTACCGGGTTGGGGGGGGCTTTGTCCGGACATGTTTTCCCCTGGCTTTTGGTGTTTTTTTTAAGGGAGGGGGTGGTCTGCTTTGATCGCTCACGTGTATCCGCACGGTAGGGCTGACGCAGTTTGACACCGCCATAGATTTTTACCAAAATCTGCCTACAATTCCCAGGATTCCAGAGCATTCAGCCAGAGCCCTGGGGGTGGGGCTTCCCTCTGCCTCCTGCTCTTCTGGGTGTGCTTTCCTTTCTTGAGAAGGAGGGGGCGCGCGAGGAGAAGGAAGGAAGGGAAGCCCCACCCCCGGTGCCAGCATCGGCCCTGGGGGTGGGGCTTCCCTCTGCCTCCTCCTCTTCTGGGTGTGCCCTCCCTTCTCGAGAAGGAGGGGGCGCGGGGGAAGGAGGAAAGAAGGGAAGGCCCACCCCCAGTGCCGGCATCTGCCCCGGGGGGCGGGGCTTCCATCCGCCTCCTCCTCTTTGCGGCACGCCTCGTGCCCTCCTTTCTTGACAGGGGGTGCCATAACCTCCTTCCCCGCTTCCTCACAGCACTCTCCCCCCGCTCTCCCTTGAGAGAGAGAGAGAGAGAGAGAGAGTTGTGTTGCGGTTTGGGGGGGGGGTCTGTGTGAATTGCGTCCCCCTTGGCTTGCGCCCCTAGGCCACTGCTTACCCAGCAGTTCGAAGCAGCCCAGCTATGAATAGACAAATATGGGAACCGCAAAGCGGGGAAGGATTTTTACAGAAAGGACTTTACAACGCCTGAAAAAGTTTGGCTGTTGGAAAGTTGGAATGTGGAAACAGAAGCTCCCGTCATGAGGATGGAACACCAGCACCCCCTTGTGACGTAACGACACAATGACATAACAACAATGACGTAATGGAGCAACCACACCCTGTGACGCACACCCCAGCCAGGAAGAAGAAATCCTTCTAAAATTGCACTGTGTACTGTGTACTGTAATTTGTATGTCTTTGTATGTCTTCCGACAGGGACGGTCTGTCATATGTGTAATGTAATCCGCACTGAGTCCCCTTCGGGTGAGAAAAGCAGAATATAAATAAACAGTATTATTATATTATTATTAGATAATTAGATTATTATTTGAACTGCTTTATTATGTTGTTTTATAGGCATTGAATGTTTGCTGGGGCTTTTTTGTAGTACCCCCCCCCCTTCCCTGAGTCCCTTTTGGGAGATAGGGCAGTTTAGAAATAAAGTATTATTATTATTTATTTTTATTTATTTATATTTATTTATTTATATTCCACTCTTCTCACCCCGAAGGGGACTCAGAGCAGATTACAGGTACACATACTTAGCAGACAATCCCTGCCATTTCCACATACACAACATATAGATGAACAGAGGCAAACTCTGGCCACCAGGGGGAGCTGACACACTCCTCATCTCTTTATTTATATTCCGCCCTTCTCACCCCGAAGGGGACTCAGAGCAGATTACAGGTGCACATACTAGCAGACAATCCCTGCTGTTTCCACATACACACATATAGACGAACAGAGGCAAACTCTGGCCACCAGGGGGAGCTGACGACATATAGACGAACAGAGGCAAACTCTGGCCACCAGGGGGAGCTGACACACTCCTCATCTCAGCGTTCCCAGCGTCCCTCGTTGTTCCTTCCGCATTCCTCAGCGTTCCTGGAGGTTTTTTTAATGGCCTCATAATTCAGTCAAAATTTGCCTCCCCACTTAATGTGGTACCTTTAATCTCCTACTTGACAGATGCAACTGTCTTTCGGGCTGCAAAGGTCGACAGCAGGCTACACTTAAAGGTCGAGCACCCACCTCGACCCGGGCAGGCCTTGAACCCATGACCTACTGGTCAGAGAGATGTTATGCAGCTGACACTTAGCCAGTTGCGCCACATTCATTATCATCATTATTATTAAATGTACACAATGCCCCGAATCGAGCACACGTATAATCCATTGTTTTCATTCAGCTCGGCTTAACATTTTTCTTTGGAAAGGCAGCATTAGCTTTAATTCAATATTTATGCGAGCGCATGTGCTGTCTGTCCGTTAAGGTAAAGCGGCCTGGTGAGTAGGGTTGCAATCCTAATGACATAATAACGCTAAATCAAGAAATTGCACGAGTGGTTGCTATAAGGAATTAGAACGTTAAAGTACACGATGAGAGGCATATAAAGTTCAGCACCTCAGAGAGTTAATTAAGACTTAAGTTAATTGGCAAAGATCTTATCATTTGATGTGAAACACAACCCATGATCTTGTTTGTGCTTAAACAGAATAACGGAGGTCATTACGAGACTTCGCGGAGCATTATTGACCCATTTATAATTTCTTAATTAATTTTGATTGACTTTCCAAGTGTCTCTCTGCTTGACTTGTATTTCTCTGACTTTTTATCACGTGGGAGAGCAGGTGGGATGGAATATCGGGATCTGTTGACATTACGAAGCTGTGTTCATCCTCCCAGCTGACGGTTCCTTGGACTTAATCATTGCATTGCGTTCTTCAAATCAAGCCCAGCAGCTTCCATTGCGAACCTTCCGATTTGCTGCATTCATTGCATTTCCACCTTTGGTCTCCACCAGAAATAGGATTCTGCTGCCAACAGCTATGAAATCATTGTCTTGGCGGTGTGTGTGTGCGTGTGCGTGCGTGTAGCCGGTGCCCTTATCAAACTATTCTTTGCTGACTCAGCAAATTCATAATGTTATTTCTCTTCCAATTAAGTACAGTTCTCATTTTGTTCTATAGAAGAGACCAGGCAGTATAAACCAGGGGTGGGCAACCTATGGCCTGCGGGCTGGATGCGGCCCCATGGCCAGTTCTGTCCGACCCGGGCTAGAAGGGCGTCAGGGGCGGGGCCAAGAAGAAGGGGTGCCGCTGCCGCCATCCCATTGCGATGGCTTTGGAGTGCCCCAGGCTCTCTGCCTCCTCCTCCTGCCTCCGGCATAGAGAGGCTTTGAAAGGCCAGCATGGGAGGGTCAGTGCCGGCGGCGTGGCAAGGAGGAGCCTTTGGACTACTTCGAATGAGCTGGCTGAGACATTCTGGAAACCGTAGGAGTCAGGAAACTACGGTTCCCAGAATGCCTCAGCCAGCTCATCCGGGGCTACAGGAAGTCATCCAAAGGCTCCTCCCAGCCACGCTGCCGGCATCCGGGGCCTCTCCACGCCAGAGGCAGGAGGGGGAGGGGGGGAGGAGGCAGAGAGCTGGTGCTGCCTCCACCCTCGGGCCCTCCCTCACTCCACCGACCCACTACTTCCCTTCTACCCCGGATTATAATTGTATACATGGATTTATTTGAATGAACATGCCATTTTGGGGGGGTTTTTTTGAAGCGAAGTGTTATTTTTTGATTACATATCCGATGACTCTCCACTTTAAACATGGTGTTATGAACTATACTATGAATAAACTGCATTGATACGATATACGTTCCCCACGTTTTGCACTTTTATTGTTGAGGAGCCTCTCCCAATTTTCATTGCATTTTTGACCCTCCATGCAAGAGGGCCAAAGCCCAGGATCACCACCGCAAGGGCCGCTGGAGAAGGCAGGAAGGAACCCCCACTGCCCTGGTGCAGCCCGCGGCAGCCCTCGCTTTGAGGCAGGACCATGGCAATACGGCCTGCCGCTCCGCCTCCCTGTGCCTCCCTGTCCCCTCCTCCTTCTCCCCCTCCTCCCCTTCTTCTTCACACCTTGTCTTCTTGAATTTAATTTAATTTTATTTTTAGTGGTTTTTATTTATTATTTTATAATAATTTTTTATTATAATAATATAATAAATAATGTTATATTATATTATAATTTCAATATATTATGTCTCTATATATACTATAATATAATAATTATTTATTTATTTTATTTATTATTATTTATTAACTTCGATTTAGTATACCGCTCACTCCGGAGCTCAATTATGATATTAATACTAATAGCATATGAATATTTCTTGATATATTTGTAACGACTCCTCAATACTCGGTAGGGATCACACTCAGACGTCGTTCTGGTCCAACACGATTTTATTGAAGGTACACCACCTGTGAAGCTAAAGCGCCGGCCCGCCACCCAAACACACCTTATATACCCCCGGTAGCCCCCTCCCTACAAAATGCAATGTCCAAGCAGGGTGTCATCATGCTCCGATGAATCAGCAATCCCAGTAGTCCATAGGGCATGACCCCAGGGTCACATGAGGACGTCACTAGTCCAAATGTCCAATGTCCATGCCAGGAGGAGTTACCTCACTTCCCTCTCTCTGGCACCTGGAAGTTACTCCACTCCCAGGCTGATTCAGCAATTCCAAGCACACATGGCCAAGGTCACTCCAGGAACTGGGCCAAAGGTCGCTGCAGCCTCATGACAGGTTGGGAACATGATCTCCTCAAAGCTCAGGTTCCCCATACCTGACATAATGGTCTCCTCCACCTCGTCCTCCTCCCCCTGAGGGAAACAAAACATCATTCAATCCCGTGGAGGAAACGGGCTCACATATTTCTTTAGAAAACTGCAATGAAAAGTTGGGTGCACTTTCCCTAAACTCTTGGGCAACAGGAGGGTATATGATACCTTATTCACAACTCTGTCAACCTTAAAAGGCCCTATGAATTTTGGACTTAATTTCTTTGACTTGTACCCTAGCTTTAAATTCTGTGGACAGCCACACCAAATCCCTCTGCATACTCCTCCTTCTTGCCGCAGTGATCTCCAA